>PVLA01006194.1:0-129196 GCA_004027455.1 Hydrochoerus hydrochaeris | reverse complement strand
GGGAAGATGCCTAAGGTGAGAGCTGCCTCAGCCCCTGCCAAGGAGTCCCCCAGGAAGGGCGCCCATCTGGCACCCCCTGCCAAGACAGGACCCGCGGCCACCCAGGCCCAGGTGGGGAAGCAAGAGGAGGAGGAGGAGGACAGCAGCAGCAGTGAGGAGTCAGACAGTGATGGGGAAACACCGGCACCCCGGACTCCAGCCACCAACCCTGCGCAGGTGAGGCTGGAGACCGCCAGGCCCTCTCTGGAAAAGACTCCTGTGGGCTCGTCCTTCCCCTCTGGATGCCTCCTCCTGATCTCACTTTTGTCACTGCCAGCTGAAGCCCTCAGGGAAGACCCCTCAGGTGAAAGCTGCCACAGCCCCTGCCAAGGAGTCCCCCAGGAAGGGTGTCCCTCCAGCACCCCTTGGAAAGACAGGGCATGTGGGAGGAGGCAAGCAGGAGGAGGATTCAGACAGCAGCAGCAGCAGCAGTGAAGAATCGGACAGTGACAGGGAGACATCGGCACCCCAGACTCCAGCCCAGGTGAGACCTGCCAAGCCTGCTAGCCACTGGCACACATTTAGTTACAACTTTGCTGCAAACTGTTAGACATGAAAGACATTGGCTCTTGGACAATGAAAGACACCAGGCCAGGTGGCAAGAAGGCATGCAGCCTGCAGAAGCCTTCTGCATGGCACCCATAGTTAGCTGGGAGTGTTAGTGCCAGGTGTAAACTGTGGCAGGACCGCTGAACCCTGGTGCAGCCTTGTCCCAGGCTGTAGTCACTTCTACTTCAGACCCCAGGCCATCAGCACGATGTCCCCAGCTGTCTGCTGGGTCTGAGTCATACATGCCTCAGGGTCAGAGTCAGCTCTGAAAGGAGGATGAGCAGGGTAGAGGTTTGTGTTTCTGGGGCCATGGGATGTGCCGGGCCAGCCATCCCCACCCAGCTGATGCCCCTGGCTGATTCAGATCCTCTCTCTGCAGAAAAACATTATTCCAAAAACTGCCAGAAGCAGCACCCTGACCCCAGCTCCCACAGAGAAGAACCCTGAGGGGTCCTCGGAGAGCAGTGACGAGGAGTTGCCCTCCAGCCAGGTAGGCTATGCCTTGTGCCTGCAGGCACAGCCGGCAGGGAGCTGGGCTGGGGGACAGGGCAGATCTTCCCAGGGGAAAACCCTCAGTGCCTTCACACAGTGCTTGACAGCTTCTCATCCCTGAACGAATTTATCGAAATAGGAAGCCCTCTTAGGAGCATAGTTAGACCTGAGGCTTCAGAGCCCTGTAGGTTAGCAGTCCCTGCCCAGCTCTGTGGAACAGTGGTAGCCAGCTCCATCCCCACCAGCTCTGTGACTCTCTGGACACAGAGACCTTCTGACCTTTGTAAGGTTCTGTCACAGATGGGAGACAGGTCAGGATTGAGGCCCTAGGAGTTGATTTCCTCCAGTGCTTGTGAAGAGGCTGGGAAAGGCACAGATACTACTCCCTGGCACCCTGTATCTCCTCATTTCCTGTCTGGGACCAGGAGTCTTCCTTGGGAAACTGTCAAAGTCCCAAGGGCCTTGCCCAAATCCCTGCCTAGTCCAAGCACCTGGGGGAGCTTTGCCTGCACTGTTGCACCCACCCCTTTCTAGAGTGGGCCCCAGCAGGCAAAACCAAGCCCCCTCCTCTCTGACATCTGCGCACAAGGAACAAGCTGGCATGCATCTTCGGAGTAGGTGGCTCTGCCCCCTGTCTGCACCTAGCCCCACATCCCTAGAAGCTCCCTCCAGCCTCCCTCCAGCCTCCCCAGCAATGCTGGGATCTTGCAACCGCAACATCAGTGATACCACTGTCATCTCCCTTCTGTGTTGTGTGTCTGTCCATCCGTCATGTCCAGGCAAGGCTCCTCACTCGCCTCCAGTGTTGGGGTGCTCACTGCTCACTTTTGTCGTAAAGGAGGGATTATAAAAGCAATGATGAAGAACTGTACCTAGCGTCATTGACCCCTCCCTGCTGCCAGGCACTAGCATGGTGTTTCATTACTGTGTTCAATCCCTCGAGGACACAGGAAGAGCCTCAGAGAAGTCAAAGGCCCTGCTGGCCTCTGAGTGAGGGCCAGCCACCCTCGCCTGCACCCAACACCCTCCTCCTAGGCTTGGCCTTTGTCTCTCGCTCACTGCGGAGACAGAGCACCTCCTCGAGGGCTCCGGGTTTCTAGGAGGAAGGGCTGCTTTGCGTGCTCTGCGGAGGCGGGCTAACATCATTAAAATGAACATCGTGCTTGAACTGAACCATTAAACCGGTACATTAGTCCTGAAGATTCTGGCGTTCCTGTTCAAAAACCCAAAAGAAAAATCCGGCAGTTAGTGCATTCCCTGCAGGGGGATTTAGGGAATATGGGTGCAACCCGGGGCCTCCAGCCTCCTGGAGGGCTTCAGCGCCTCAGTCCTCTGCTCACTAATTGGGTTTGCTGCCATTGCCATGTACTTAACCTAGCACATCCCTGTTGACAGGTGTTGCTCAGTTTTTCTTAGTAGCCCACCAGTGTGGAGTAAGGACTGGATGGCAAAGCAGGGAGGCCAAGCCCTAGGCTTGGAGGCGGAGGAGGAGACAGGTTCCCAGGCCCTCACAGCAGGCGCTGTTGTACAGAGCATAAGCCTTGCACCGGAGTCTGTGCTGGGGCCTGGGCTAGGTCCCAAGTTAGACAGAAGATGAGTATGTGCATATAGCTCAATTGGTTTGTTCATCATGTACATGTGTATCATGTCATAAACCATAAATTATATAGTTTTTACCTACCATATGAAAATTCATTTTTTTAAGTGTCACTTCTATCACTCTGCCAAAGCAAAAAGTAAAATTAAGTTAAAAAATTAAAACATCCCTGTCCTTAAAGTTTCATGAGTCAGAAAGAAAAAGAAAATCTCTAAGAAACTTAAGTTAGGACTTTAGATTAGGGCTTGTGTGGTTAGTTCTAGAAGGAGCTTCTGCCTGATCCTGGAAACAGTTTGTTGGTCATGCTGAGCGAGGCTGCTTGCCCCTCTGGGACTCCACTCGATTTTTTCATTCCCTGGGGGGAGACTCCCTAGAGTTGATAAGCTGTTGAAGCCCAGTGGCACATCTCTAAAGAATAGACTGCGTTTCCTGTAGGCTCTCACAGGATCTGTAAACCGATCCCCATGAGGTATTTTTGGGCTTTTTCATGGTGCTGGGAAGTGAACCTGGGGCTTCATGCATGAAAGGCAAGCATCTACCACTGAGCTGCATCCTTTCGATTTGTTTTAAATTTGAGAGACAAGCTCTCACTGAATTGCCCAGTTAGGCTCAAACTCATAACCCGCCTGCCTCAGCCTCTGGAGTAGCTGGGACTACAGGTGTGCGCCGTTACACCCTGCTATGTGCTCAGCTCCACTGGAATCAGGCGACAAATAGAAAAAGAGCCCTCTGGGTCCTAGATGCTCAGACCTACAGGAGGTATGGCCAGAGGCTCAAGCGGGAACAGTTCCACTGCTTCGATGCCCGTCAGCTTCTCCAGCCCTCACCCAAGTGCTCCCTTGCGTGTGCTGTCCTTTGCCATTGCTCCTATCAGTAGCCTTTCAGCAGGTGGGAAGCAGGCTTAGGAGGCACAGGAATGTGGCCGCATAGGGCAGTCCTGGGAATAGACCAGTCTCCCCCACGCGCTGTGGCAGTGCAGCCCACTTTTGAATTCTGCAGACCTGATTGTTGCATTCTTGCTGTGTACAGCAGCTCTGGCTGTGGGCCCCCTGAGCCCCAGCCCGCCCTCCGCATCCGGGCCCTGCACCACCACCCTCCCACGGCCCAAGGCTGGGATAGGGTGGCGTGGGCAGGCAGAGCTAGGAGGAGGCTTTTGCTGCTGAGCTGCTTTTAACATCCCAAGACGCTATTGTTTGCCTCAGTGGGTTCGTTGCCTCTCTTGGTCCCCGACAATCTGTTCCTCTGTCTTCTCACATATATATAGATCCCCTCCCTCCACTGCAAGCCTTCTCCCACTTTCCATCCTTCTCTTTTGCATCACGTGGGAAGGGAGGCTCTGGAAGTGGCAGATCAGAGCAGTGGCGGGGGAGGCTATTTGGCAGGGTAGGAAGGGCCTAGGCCCAGCAGACTCAGCCTCAGGTGGGCACCTTTTTGTTGCACTTTGACTTTCCCCTCCCTCCATGGCACTCCAGGAAGTGGGCCGCATGTTGTGGCAGACAGAGCTGCCACAGACCTTCCTGCCACTGTCTCTTTCTTCCCCCACCCAGCATCAAGCAGCTCTTTCTGCCCCAAATCTCCCAACTGGCCAGAGCAGGGAATAGACCTTGAACCAGCACATCGCTGACATTGGAGAAGTGCTTCCGGAAAGCAGCCATCATCAGCTCCCTGGCTCGTGGCTTGTGGCCTCCCTGGCCGAGCGGTTTGAGAAGAAAGTGGAAGTAGAGTGCCCTGGTGTGCAGAAGCCCCCACAGGGGCCACTGTGCTGGGCCCAACTGGCCAGTTCTGGGGGTTGCCGCCCCCTGCATTTCCTCCAGCTGTCTCACTGGGAAGTGTAAATTTTAGTCCCAGAGGACCTAATGTAAAGAGCCCCGTATCCCTCACAATCTCTACACGCACCTCCCCCATTCTCTTCCGACCTCCCCTGGTTTGAAGCTGCAGTCAGACCTGTTGTTTCATCACCCAGGTTTCAGTGTGCAGCTTTAAATGATAAGGACTTGTTTTTTCCTTTTTATTTTAAGAACCACAATACAGTATTATTACATCTCAGAAACTCACCTACCCAGCAGTGTCCCCATTTCCCCAGTTTTTCATGAATGATACTTTTTTTTTTTTTTTTTGGTACTAGTTGAACTCACAATGTAGCACTTGCCAGGCCTGCACTTAGGCCACTTAACTAAATCCCCAGCCCTTATGAATGGTACTGTTTATATTCGATCCATTCAAATAAAAGTCCAACCAGGCGTGGTGGTGCACACCTGTAATCCTAGCACTTGGAAGGCTGAGGCAGGAATATTGCCATGAATTTAAGGCCAGCCTGAACCATATAGTGAAACCCTGCCTCAAAAAAGACCAAAATAAAAAGTCCAAGTAAGGGTCACATTCAGTCATTCATCTCTTAATTCTTAAATCTGTTCCATCTTCTTCCTCTCTTCCCATTTTCCTCATGGAGTTCCTATGTTGGGGATGCTAGGTTATTGGAGCTGGGGGCTGCATCAGAGGCACCAAGTGCGGCAGCCGGGCTGTACGTGCTTTCCCAGGGGGCTGGTGCATCATGGCCAGGCCACCATGGGAATGCTTTTTAGCGTGCTCCCCCAATAGGTAGGCACCTCTGAAGTGAGCCAGAGGAGAGAAGACTAAGTGGGTGGTTGGCTCTGGCCTGCCTTCCCGTGGTCAGTGTGGTGCAGACTCCTCTCTGTCCCTCTGTGGACTGTTTCCCACCTGTACACGGGAGCGATCGCCATCCCTGGGCTCACCATAAGAGTTAGGGGGACTCCTGGGAGCTATGAGGTGCTGTGCTGAGACATGGAGATGCACAGGGCAGCAGCAGGCCAGGAGAAAGAGCCTGGGCAGCAGGAATGGCCTCCAACTCCCTGACTGCCCCTGAGCTCCTTGGATCCTTGCTTTGTAAAACCCCGCCCCACCCCCATCTTGCCCTTCCCCTGGCCAAACCTTTAATCACTTGGGGGGATATGTTTTGTTTTTGTTTTTCAAGGTGATTAAACCCCCTCTGATTTTTGTCGACCCTAATCGTAGTCCAGCTGGCCCGGCTGTGACCCCCGCACAAGCCCAGGCTGCAAGTGCCCCAAGGAAGGCCCGGGCCCCCAGCAGCAGTGCTGGGCGCTCCTCCTCTGAGAGCGAGGATGAGGATGTGATCCCTGCCACACAGTCCTCCGCACCTGGTGAGCATGGCCTGGCGGGGAGGGCAGCCAGCACCGCCGCCCACCCGCTGAGGACAGGACTCTACCCGGTCCCATTAGCAAACCATTGGTCAAGAGGGCTCGGGGCCAGGTGTCTGGGCCCTGTGCTGTCACCTGACGAGGGACTGGCTCGGGCTTGTGATTCAGGAAGGTTTGTTCCCCGGGCTTCTGTGTACTGGCTCCGAACAGCAGGGCTGCCTGAACAGATAGGAGCTCTGTAACAAGTGACTGACTGGAGCCAGTGGTCAAGGTGGCGGGGGCTTCCCCTCCCTGTTGGCAGGTAAACAAGGACACTGCAATGAGGGACTTCTGTTGGCAGAACCCCAGCCAGATCTGGGGTTCCCTCGCCTTCTAAGAATCTTAGTTCTATAATAATACCACCAGAAAATGGTTACTATTACTATCCTGTACACTTGAATGAAAAAAATTATCTAATACTAGTAATTAAGAAATACAGGTTAGCACAAAAGGAAAACTATAACCTGTAACCCCGCTGCCCAAGTCATTACTGCCATAGTCCTCCCTGCAAACTTGACCGAGGTCCACAGTGCACCTGTGTGTTTCCAGAGCGAGACCACATTGAGCACAGTGCTTAGTCATCCTCCGGGTGCACTGCGACATTGTGGTGGAGTTTTGTCATCCCATAGTTAGACTGGGATTCCTGCTGGCTACAAAGTAGCACACTGTTCATTCAGCCCCTTCTGCACTGGGGAAAGGGAAAAGTCTTGTTTTGGGCTGTGAGAAACAGCTGTGTAGCGAGCACCCACTGAAGGCCGGAGCCTGTGCAGGTGACCCGGCTGATTCTCCCAAGAGACCATTGTAACTGCAAGGGATCTCTGACACCGTGTTCTGGCGCATTGTTCAGGAGTAGTGTCCCAACCGGTAGAGAGGAGAGGAAATGGGAAGCAGGCCTGGGGCCACTGATCTTTGTCAAGTGACGTAGTGACAATCCCTGCCTGGCAGGCTTGGGGAGGGAAGCGAACAAGCTCCTTACTGCATACCGCTTACTGCTTCTGTGCCCTGATATGCCTGCACCCTCACTTCAGCCGTTAGAACAGATGTGACTGTGCCCGCTGCCTCCACAAGGACAGCCCCCAGAGCCAGCGCCAGTGAGGAGTCCGGTCGGGTATCAGAAGGCAAGAAACAGGAGGCAGTGGCCTCTCAGGTACCTGGGACGAGGGATAGCTGGGTGGCCAGCGGGCACAGGCCCCTCTTGCCACGTCGTGCGCTGTGGCATGCCCAGCCCCTGGGTCTCAGCTTGTCAGGAAGAGTGTCCAGGCAGAGTGTCTGGAGTCCCTTGTCAAGCTTTTCCAGCATGGGGGGCTTTGTCATTTTCTTCTTCCAGTTCAAATGCCATGAACCGAAGTTGTCCTTTTTTAATATTTTAGAATGACTTTAACATTCTTCCCAGCTTCCCTCATTTTCAGTACATTGTTACTTGGCTCTTGCCTGAATCTGAAAACTCAATAGGTAAGGTTTGTGGTCAGAGTATAAATGATAAAACAACACATGGCCCCACCTGAGAGCGATGACTTGGCCAGAATTGGGCAAGACCAGAACCCAGGTATCCTGGCTCCCATCCCATTGAAAAGGGACCCACTGTATAGCAGCCCCTCCCTCCAAGAGGGCAGGAGAGAGCTGTGATGCATTGGGGAGCCGAGCACCACCAGCTACAGCCAAAAGAGCTGCTGGGAGCGTGGGTGCTGCGTGGGGGGCCAGGCTGCGGTCACTGTTTACAAAGTCCTGCATCCCTCAGCTGCTCGGCCAGCAGGTCATGCTGAGCATCTGTCCTGCCTAGCTCCTGGGGCCGTAGCAGGAATGAGGCAAGGAGGGTTACTCACCTCGTGGATGTCTGAGAAGGAAACAAAATATAACCTAGAGAATAATGGAGTAACCTGCCTTAGGAAGGATAGTCGGGGAAGACCTCAAGGAGGGGAGGGGCGCCCAGCTGCCAGGGCCTTCTGGAGGAGCATGTGGGGTAAGGAGAGCCAAGAAAAGCTGGAGGTGCTGGCTCAGTAGGCAGAAGGCCAGGCTGTACCAGGGCCACAGGAGACCAGATGCTCTCAGCGAGGCTCATGACCAGTTCCTTCCTAAGTTCTCTCTCCCTAACTGCTGCTAGGTACAGGAAATAGGTGCATACACAGAGAACCCCAAAAAACTGCAGATTGAATGGTGGGACTCCTGAGTTGCTTCTCTGCCTTTGGCCAGAGCTAGTTCTGCATTCTTTGAGAACAAGATGATTTGTTCATAGCCTGCAGCCTGGCAGCCTGGCACCCACCTCTCTGCCTACAGGGTGACATCACCCCTTTGTCTCCCCAGTCGCCGGCTCCAGCCCATGACTTGCCTTGCTGGGTTCTCTCATACCCCAGCCAGATGGGATCTAACCAGGCATGGCATAGATGGCATCTGAGAATGGAAGGGTCTCAGGGCTGCCTCTCATTGTCCACAGGTGACCAGGAAGAACCCAGCTTCCCTCCCACTGACGCAGGCTGCCCTGAAGGTCCTGGCCCAGAAAGCTGGTGAGGTCCAACTTTCCAGAGAGGTGAGCATGGGGATCCAGGGGACCAGACCTGCCCGGCCCTTTCTTTGCCTCACTGGCTCTCAGTGGCACAGTGTGTAAGGAGTGATGGTACCCAAGAGCTATGGGATGGATGATACGGGGTCCTGTGTGTGGCATGCATCAAGTGCCCAGCCCTGTAGCTTTGCTCAGAAAGCACCAGCCCTTTCCATCTGGCTTTCCCTTTTTTCTCTTTTCACCAAACCAGGCTGGCAGTGCTGCAGGAACATTGCCTGTGACGCATCCTCAGAGCACTGCTGTCCAGGCCAGAGTGCCCAACAAGCTCAGACAGCCCAAGCTATCTGAAGGCCAGCAGAACACAGCCACTCCCTTGGGCTGCCCCAAACCCAAAGCCCCTGGAAGCTCAGACGACAGTGAGGACAGCAGTGATAACTCTTCAGGGAATGAGAACGATGCTGAGGGACCTCAGATGGCCAAGTCAGACCCTGCGCTGGGTGAGGGTTCCAGGAGGGCCAGGCTCAGGGGCAGGAGTGGGGAGAAGGTGTGGCCTACAGAGCCCTAGACCCTGGCCTCAGAGTCCAGCTTGATCTGAGACCTTGACCACATTATCCTTCACTGGGCCTCAGTTTACCTACCAGTACAGTTCTATGAGGAAGTCTGTCCAAATGATTTCAAAGACCTAACTTGGCTGTTGGAGAACTGGCAGCTTTCTGGTGTCAGGCTCCCTTTACTGAGCCCCAATCCCAGGACTGTGCGCTTCCCCATAGGGAAAGCAGGTAGGTGTAAGTAGGGCCACAGAAATCAGAAGCGAAAGTGTGGCAGTCACGTGTCTCACCCAGAATGTTGTGGACAGTGCTGATGTGCAAGGAGCAACGAATAGCCTTGGGTGGGAGGTGGGTGCACATAGACCAAGGCATCACAGCTCCTCCGGGGGGGCTCTGCCCTGCCTAACTGACGGGCCACCGGGGACACCCAGCAGGATAACAGGATACTTTTGTTTCTCTAGCAGGTCCACCCCTCTCCAAGAGGGAGACTTTGGTGGAGGAGACCACGGCAGAGTCCAGCGAGGAGGAGGTGGTGGCACCCTCCCAGGTAACTGCCCGGATAGGGTTTGGGGTATAGTCTTATGCCCAGGGTTTCCCTGAGGTCATGGAACTGAGCCCCTTCCTGGAGCCCTGGGAAAGGTCCTGCCATGAGGCAGCAGATGTAGCCTGGCCAGCAGAAGAGAGGCCCCTGGGCCACGCATGGTGGTGCTGGGGTCACAGTGATTTAAGGCCAACCTGGGCTACATGGCCAATTCAAGGATAACCTGAACTGCCCAGCAAGACCCTGTCTCAAATAGCCAAAAAATAAAGAATGGAGCCCAGCATCTCCTGCCCTGAGTGCCCCTCAGCCCGGAGCCACAGGTAGTTCGCAGAGAGGATTTACCTGAATTCTAGGTGGCACGCAGACAAAAACATCCATAAGCCAGGCTTGGTGCCACAAGCCTGTAATCCCAGCACTTAGGGAAGTTGAGGCAGGAGTATCACAAGTTCAAATCCTGCCTGGCCAATTTAGCAAGATAAAAATAGTGACCGGACTGTAGCTCAGTGGTAGAACCCACCTGTAGTGTCAATCTGTACATAGCAACTGCTAGTGATTTTCTATTTGCATTAAGTATGCCTGTCTAAAATTTGTATTAGTTAGATAGTTCAAGAAGTGTGTGCCAGAGCAGGACACTCTTGTCCTCAGTGCCCACCCACTATGCCCAGGACAAGCCTGGCTGGAGGTACCTGTGCAGCTCCCTCCCAGCATGCTCGGGGGCTAGGGGCAGGCTCGGGGTGGGCTCACAGCCTCTTTTACACTGGGCTTCTTCAGTCTCTCCTCTCAGGTTATGTGACACCTGGGCTGACCATGGCTAATAACCAGGCTTCAAAAGCCACTGCCAGGCGAGAGTCAAACCCCACAGTTTCCTCTGCCCCACACACTAAAGATGACCCCGCTGGAAAGCCAGCAGCACAGTCTCAGCACACAGCAGGCGCCATGTCTCCTAAACCAGGTGAGTCACGGTTCCTTCTGGCGTTCCCACCAGCAGGTCCTCTTTGGCCCCCAGCACCTTCACAAGTGAGGGCTGTGCTCCTGCATGGGACCTGCAGGTACACCTCCAAGTAGAGATGAGAGCCAGTGCAGCTGTAGGGTGACGTCTGCCCTAAAGGGAGCCATGTCTTGTGTCTCTATTGTCTTTTTCCCTGCAAATGGATTTACAGTGTGGGGTGTAGGGACTTGGTAAGAGCCCTGTCTGGGGTCAGCATGTGGCCCCAGGGCTGCCTTGCCTCACTCTGAACCTGGACAAACCTCTGGCTCCCCTGGCCTAACCCTGCATCTTAAAGTAAGGCAGCAGTGATACCTCCACACCACTGCAGGGTGCCACGCACAGAATATAGTCACATGACATCAGACAGGAGGACCGAGGGAGTGCTGTCAGTCAGACTCAGCGTGTGGCTCTCCTGGACTGCTCGTCTGGGCTGCTCTTTAAGCTAGAAACTTTCAGGAAAAGGCCACTGAGCCCCCTTGAGAGCCAGTATCGGAGCTTTGTGCCCATACTGTCCAGACGAGGGCAGAGAGCTGGCCCGATCACCCGGGGAAGGTAGAGACAGAGACATGATGGGGTCCATCCTCGGGGCTTCTAGCTGCGGCTTCCTGTGCTGGGTTGGAAGCAGCCGTTGCTCACTTTCTTCCCCAATGTTCTCTTTGTGGGAGGCGGGTGCAACCAGGAGACATTTTAGAGGGGGCTGTGGAAGGTTTTTTTTACACATGCAGTCAGCACATAATTATCAAAGGCAAGCAGAGGCGTGGAAAATTCTAAACAAAGGCTGCACCAGAAGTCACTCTGGCAGGCGGTAAACCTGCTTAGTCAGCCGCCATGTGCATTCCCAGCGCATGCAGCGCTCCCGCATGCTTCCTGGAGCCTGGCAGGGAGGGCGAGGGAAAGGGCGAAGGCGAGCGCGATGGGTTAGTGCATGGTGCCTAAGCCCGTTGGCTGAAGGGGCTTCGCTTGTTTCATGCACCCACAGTTGATCACTGGGACCTCAGCTCACTTTACAGACAGGGACAGTGACGCCCTGAGAAGAGCAGGGTCCACTGTAGTGACAGCCGATTGGTGGTGAAGTCAGGCTGCTGACCAGGCCGTACCGTCTCCCTCTTGTCTCACCTTCATCTTGTTACTAGATTGCCAGTCCTCCCCCTACCATTCTGTGGGGTCACTGTCCATCCCCAGCACCAACCTGAACAGAGATTTTGGGGTGAGGAGGCGCAGAGCTCTAGGTTAGAAGCGAGAGCCTGATGTGAGGAGGATGGGAGCTCAGGAGACCAGATGGGACGGTGACCACTGGGCTTGACCCTCCTCGTCTGCACTGTTGTCAGTGGAGGTGGCCTCTCTCTCCACAGGTCGGAAAGAGGCTGCCTCAGGCCCCACAGCTCAGAAGCCCCGGAAGCCCAAGAAGAGGGTCGTGACCACCGAAGGCTCCCTGCAGGCACTGCAGAGCAGCATCACCCAGCGTCTCCTGGGCCAGCCCTGGCCCCTGAGCGAGGCACAGGTCCAGGCCTCCGTGGTGAAGGTCCTGACTGAGCTGCTGGAGCAGGAAAGGCAGAAAACCACAGACACCACCAAGGAGAGTAGCAGGAAGGGCCAGAAGCGCAAGCTGTCGGGGGATCAGGCGGCCTCCAAACCTCCCAAGGGCAAGAAGAAGAAGCAGCTGGCGGCTGGGGAAGGCAGGGAGGGTGCTGCTTCCTCAGAAAAGGCCTCGAGGACTTCCAAGGGGAAATCAAAGCGAGACAAAGCCAATGGCGACATCAAGGAGAAGGAGAAGGGAGCTCCTGGCTCCGGAGGGGCCAAGGCCAAGCCCGAAGGGGAGCTTCCAGAGGTGGAGGGTGGAGATCAGAATGACCCAAAAAGCAAGAAAGAGAAGAAGAAATCCAATAAGAGTAAGTGTCCGTGCTTCCCCAGCCACACCGAGGGTGTTGGGCCATCAGGGTGACAGGGATCCCAGCCACCTCCTAGTCCTGCTGCTCCGCATGGAGGGAGCATGGGGAGAGCTAGATTCCAAAACACTGCAGCCAGCAGTGCGGCCTCTCCCAGAAGTCAGGGTACTGTCTCCTCACATTCAGCAGCCCTGTAGGCTTCCTCCTCAGGCCTCTGGAAGCTCAGTTCAGGTTCCAACCTGACAAGGGCGGGAAATGGTGTCCTCTTCCACTTTGGCCCGTCAGCAGGTCTTTGAGGAGCCCTCGTCCTCTCTTGCCCTCTGTTTTCCCTAGTTTTCCTTAGCAGCCCTTCATAAGCTCTATGCCAGTGTCAGCTCAGTCCTTGTGTCCTCAGGCCAGCCTCATGCTCTAGGGGGATTTTATCCCCATTTTCCAAGTGGAAAACTGGCTTAGAGGAAGAGAGGCTGCTCAGGTGACAGGGTTTGCCTGGGTTGAGCCAGGCACCCACTTGTGGCCTAAGTAAACGAGGCGTGGGCACCTAATGATTTGGCCACCCCAGAGCCAGGGAAGGGCACCCTTAGGCCAGCACCTGTGCCATCCCTTCATGCCCAGACCTTTCCTGAGTGCCCATTTTGCTTTTTAAATAAGTGTGTGAAGTTTTTACATGGAGTTAACTTAGGGTCAAGGATACAACTCAGGTAGAGCATTGGTGTAGCATGCTGAGGCCCTCAGTTTGATATGTGGTACCATTTTTAAAAAGAAAAAAAGTCATAGTCCATGTGATCCATGGATGGGAAGAAATCATGAGGCAGCCCCCCCACCCAGGCCTGTTTTGATGACTCTGTGTGGGGTGGAGGGACCGAAGGGTGGGTGCCAGGAGCTGAGGGCCAGGCCTGGCGGGCCTCCAGACACTGACCCCAGCTTAGGGCTGACATGAAGCATACTTTCTTCCCTCAGAAAAAAAAGACAAGGAAAAAAAGGAAAAGAAGAAGAAAGCAAAAAAGGCCTCAGCTAAAGACTGTGACTCATCATTCCAGAAGAAAAAGAAGAAAAAGGTAGAGTGAGTTCCTGAGGGGTGTTAGGCCAGAGGAGAATCCAAAATGAGCCCTGGGGTGGATGTTAGCCCTTCCCACACCCAGATTTTGTCTCTGCCCCCTTGCCCATCTTGAGCTGCAAAAGGGGACCTTGTGAGAGTGTGCCCACTCTCCTACCCCTGGAAGCTGCAGCTGTGGCCCTGCCTTATCTGAGGTAGGAGCCTCGTCTTGGGCAGTTGGGCAGAGGTAGGTGCAGGAAAGACTCCGAGGGGTGGGGGAACCATGTATGCTGTTGCAGGCTCCAGGTGCGAGGAAGAATGGCTGGGACCGTGCACCCTGGCAGCAAGGTGTCCCCACAGAGAAAATCCACCTCCGTCCAGTTCAGATCCCTGAACACAGCCAGGGTCTCTCACTGTCAGAAGCTGAGCAGGACCCTTGGGCTGCTTCCAGGAGGGAAACACAGGCACCATCCCATCCCCCAAGACCTCTGTAGATCCCCCACGTGTTCTGGGGGAGCTGCCAGTCCTCAGCAGTTAGGCAAGGTGATGGAGAGAAACGGCAGGGACCAGAGCTTGTTGTGTTTCTGTCCTCACAGAAGACGATGGCCGAGCCAACGGTGTGAGGGGGCCGGGCGCCCGGTGCAGGTACACTTTCTGACCCTGCTGGCCTTCTGTCCCGCAGCCAGGTGGGCTGGAGAGAGGATGGGGAGGGGAGTTCCGTTCCCCAGGGTGGGCAGGGTCAGTGGAGCCTCAGGAGATGAGGGACAGCAGTGGCCAACGCTGGTGCTGAGGGTGATGAGTCGGTGCCTGCTTCTCCCCCGCCTCAGAGGCCAGCTTGATTCTCCATGGTGAAGAAAAGGTCCAACACTGACTTCTGGCTGTTTCCTTCTCCCCTCCAGGAGCTGCGTAGTGCAGCGGCGACCACTCCAGGCCTCTGCCCTCTGCCTGCCCTGGGTCAGGACTGAATTCTGAGTTTCCCTGCCCTGCACAGAAGATAGCAGCCAGCCTCAAGGCCTGCAAGAGGCCAGTGGGGCACAGTGGGCCCTGCCCTGGACCTCGCCCTGCCTTCTAGAGATGTGTACAGTATATATATTTTTTTAAGTGACCTGCCTCCTCCACCTCCGACCCATCCCAGGGCCTCAGGCCTCACGCTGCTGCGCTTCACAGATGCAGCTGTCGTATGCCACGTGGTCTGCGGCTGATCCGGAGGCTGTGCCCTCTTCTGAGAACTCAGAAATAAAAGAGTTAAAGGAAAGATGCATGCTTTGGTGTGTCTGGCCAAGTGCTGTACAGTGCGCTGCGTGGCACTGGCAGTGGGTGGGCAGTGCCCAGGCCTCCTCCCCTGTGGCGAGCTTGGGTGCCCCGTGAGACAGAGCGTCAGTGGAGTCACTGGGGCTGACCGGGTGGGATAGGCCTCCTGGAGGAGGTGGCAACTGAGCCCAAGGTTGCTCCTAGTGGTATCTGAAAGCTGAAGTAGCTCACAAATCCCAGGGGTGAGAAATGGCAGGGGCCTTTGGAACCGTCTCCAGGAGTCAGCGCCTGGGCCAGCATGAGCTCTCTTGAGGGTGGTGGGGAGCTGCTGTGGATGTGCAGGGAACAGGAGGAACAGTGGGGAGCAATGGAAAAGATGGGGGCAGAAGGCTCGTTTGTAGGAAGCCCTAGCGGTGGAGACAGCAGAGGCCAAGCAGAAGAACTGAACTGACCTGGAGGTTTTGGGGGCCGGGCTTGGCCTTGGGCCACTCCCCACGCCCCCAAGTGTGCTGGTTCCAGGGAGACGGCAAGGAAGTGACCTCATTGTGTTGACCCACAAAAGTTTTAAACTTCCAAAGTGGAGCGGTTTTACCAACATTCTTGATTTCTGGGTCCTCTTCAACATCAGAGGTCAACAAACGGGGGACGCGGGCACCTTCCCTGAGAACAACGGGCTGGGGCTGAGGAGTGGGCTGAGGTCGGCAGGGCGCCCACTCCTCTGCGGCCCCCACTTCCTGTCCGTTCTTGACACCAAGGCCCTGTGTCTGTTGCCATCTGTCATCACACTTGTGCTGTTCTTAGTATAAAAATGGAATTGGGGACATGGGAAAATGGAGCCTGGACCAAGAAGAGATTGTGCTTAAAAAATTACAGGCAAGTCTATTTCTTCTTGGAAGTGAAGAATACTCAAGTGTGTGAAACACGCAGCTAAATGTGTCTGTGTCCCAAGACTGCAGCCCCCGGGCCGATGGCCCCTGTCCAGGCCCCTCAGGCTGCATTCCTGCGCCCCAACTAGATTCAGGGTCTTCACTGACCCTGGGATGAATAAAGTGTAGCCCAACAACCAGCAGCCAGGATGTTCTGTTTAACTCCTTTTATTTTTCCATAAGCCATGGCCCTACGCAGACAGCAAGCGTGGCTAAGCAGGGAGCTGGGGGTTGGTGGAAAGGGAGGGGTTTTTAGGGTGAGGGAGGGTGGCAAAGGTTATCGCTCCGGGGTGTGGGAATGAGGTGTCCCTTTTCCCTGTCCATGAGTCTAGATCTCAGAGCCCTATATTGGAGACTTCTACAGTGTCAGAAACGGGGTCCACTTCCTCAGGCTTTGTGTCCCTGTTGTCAGATGGTGGGCAACAGCAGTCCTGCGCCATGTCATGTCGTGTCCAAGGGAGACTGACAGACGGAAAGCTGGGCTTCAGAGTCTCACAGGGTGAGAGACATGAGAGGAAGGTTTGGGCGGTCTGGGGAAGGGACAAGGGCTGGTAGTGCAGGGGAGCAAGAAAGCCACGGCCGTGCAGAGCTGACGGAGTGCTGGGAACGGCTCCTGCTGGTCTTACATGATGACTGTGGAAAGAAAAGCAGCAGGTTGAGGCTGGAGGCACACGTTTCTCATCCTGTACCCTCCCAGCATCCTGGGGCCATAGAGCAGTCAAGTATGCCCATCAGGAGCTCGTGCCCACTTCTTCCCTGCCCCAGCCCTGTTCCTGATCTGGGAGGCCATCCCAGGGATGCTGGACAATGATACAAAATGAGCTGCAGGGCACCAGATGCCCCTCATGGAGCCCTTACCTTGGCCCAACTCCTGCTTGGTTACACCCAGCCCGGAAGACAGGTCCTCGGCCTCCAGAGGCTCTGTAGGGAGCAGCAGATCTCCATTACCACGCAGCCCACCCGCTGGCAGAGTGCCCGAGGGTGTTCTCCCCAGGGCGGGCAAGGCTGATGCCCGAGGAGGAGGCAGGCGGTGCACAGCATGGAGGGCAGTGGCCCAAGTGAGCGAGGAGCTGGGTTCCACGGGACTCCAGGCGCAGGACAGCGTGCAGTTAGGTAGATGTGTGGCGGTGAGGAGACGTGCTCAGGCAGGCGGTGCCTGCTGACGGGAGCTGCCAAGCCCAGTGTCCTGGCCCCACGTGGCCAAGAGGGACCTGTTGTCCCTCAGCCTTCCTAGTCCTGTCTGGTCCTTCCATCTGGGGGCTTGGTGGCCCCTGCTTACCACTGCAGTTATGGTGCCCGTGGCTCCTGGTGTGAGGGACCTCGGTGCCGTTGGGGAAGACGCACCAGCAGTAGCCGGTGCTCCCGTGGCACTGAAGCGGCATATAGTTGCCATTCTCGTCACACTGGGGACGGAACGTGCCCGGATGGACAGCAGGGATGTGGCTGACCTCTTCCTGGCACTTGGACAGTACTGAAGCGACAGGCATGGTGGAGACAGTGAGTGAGTGGGCCTAATGCCTCGTGGCTTTACTCACTCTACCCACTGCGGAGAGGAAAACAGGCCTGCGGCCTAGACCAGCAAGGATGTGCGCTACTGTCTGATCCCAGGACAGGATTCTTCTGACACTCAGAGCCTGTTGACGTTTGGAACGGCGCCTATGCCTCTGCCTTCCAGGGGAAAGCAGTGAATCCCTGGGCAGTCAGAGCTTCCTGTTACTGGGACAGGAAGTACTCAAGTAGAAATGGGGTTACCGTGTGTCAGGGATGCTGTGGGGTAGGTAGATCCTAGGTCCCTTGGATGGTTCAGATGAGAAACAAGCCCAGGGCAGGATGGACCACTGACATTTCACTTCAGGACACTGAAGCCTGATGTAAGCTGTCATTAGGTGGGAAATGCCCAAGGCCCTCTGGCCTGGCACCACGAAGGGCAGAGCCAGGAAGGACATGACAGGGACCCCTGTCTGTTTGTCCCGGGTTTTGCTCCAGGCTGTCTTGCACAGTACCCTCGGGTGAGAGCTGGCCTCAGGATGGAGACTCTGTACCCTGGGGCATTCACAGCAGGAAGAACAGACCTCAGTCCAGGTAGAATGGGGACAGTGGGACCCCAAAGGAGCAGGCAGGAGTGGCAGGGTAGAGGAAATGCACAAGGCCCTGGCCTCAGCAACTGCACAGTCCTGGTGGCTGAGCACCTACTCCCTGTACCTTTGGGCGGTGCCTCGGTGGGCTTCTCCTCTGGGGAGTTTCTGCTCATTTCGAACAGGAGCCAGTGGTGCATCCAGCTCTCAAAGACCTAAAGGGGACAGAAGTGGGACTCAGGCTCCCTATGCATCACCAAGCCCCTGCCCCACCTGGCTTTGTGCCTGGGAACAGAAACATGGGGTACCAGATGGCCAGGCACACAGCTGGGCACCTAAAGTCTTAAAGGCTCACAGGTGGCTCCTGACACCAAGCATTCTTCAGTATTCTTCAGTATTCAAGGCAAGCACCCCACAGTTTCCCGAGAATAGTGCCCCAGCCTCCCCTTCCACCCCACCTCCTCCTTCCAGCCTTGCCCAAGATAGACATTGCAGAAGAGAAGGGTCCTGTGTGCAGGGAAACCTGCTGACCTTCCAGTCCAGGCTCTCCATGGTGTTCTTGAGATGTTTCAGATTCTCGAGAAAGCCCCCCTTCAGCTGCGGGTACATCTTCAGAGGGTCAGACTTCTGCAAAGCAGCAGGGCAAGAAGGAAGGGTTAAAAAGAGCTCCCAGGCAGGCAAGGTGAAATGTGCAGCCCACAGGGCCCGGTCTTCCATTCTGAGGAGTGGGCCTGAGTAGAACCAAGCCCGCATGTGGGACCTTGTCTGTCCAGCTGTAGGCATAAGGCCCTGGGCTGAGGGGAGGTTCATGGGGCAGAGAATCTCTACTCTACCCCTGTCTTCTACAGGCACTTGTTTTCAGGCACCCCCTCCTCCAGGAAGCCCTCTTTACCCACCCAGGCAGCTTAGTCTTCTGAAGCTACCTGCACTTCCCTTGTCCCCTGACTTTCCACATGGGCCCGTGAGCTCAGTCGCTGCCCACTGTGGCCCAGCAGGCTCACACCATGCCTGGCACAGAGCTGACTTGCAGTACAGATTTGAGAAGAAAGATGTATCTTAAGTCACTTCCAAGGTTTCACCCTCAGTTTCCCCATCTCAAAAACACGGAGTTAGAGAGGCTGGACTCCAGGTAACCTGAAGGCCACTCTCCTGTCCCTCCAGGGAGCACACCGTGCGTCACAGTGAGTGGGCTGCCTGCACTCACCAGGAGTGTGTGCATCACGTGGTCCTGGGTCGTGTTGCCATACTTGGTGGCATTCTGCACAGGCTGTGGAAGGAGCAAACACAGGGATATCCATGATGGCCCCAGAGGAGTGGCCCGCAGTGTAGGCAGCATCTGGGCCCTGGGTAAGAGCCAAGTCCCACTCCTCAGCAGGGCCACCCCACCCCCTCCAGTGTATCCCTGCACCCTCCTGCCCCAGGGCCCTCGCTGATCAGCCTGGCATCAGCTATCCTGCCGAGGGCTTCACCAACAGCAGTTTTGTGAGTAGAAACAATCAAGACATAACTATTAAGGAGGGAACTCGAAGATGGTAGGAACCATGGGAGGCACTGTAAACCGACAGGCTGGTCCTCCCCTTGCCCCGCCACTCTGGAGCACCTTTTCCAGAGGTGGGCACTGCTCCTCCCTCACCAGCTGGCCCTTGCTGGGTCAGCTGTCCCCTGTGCAGGCAGAACACATCCCTCTCTCGTGTGCTGGGGCTGTCCTTACCCCCTGGTGCAGGACTTCCATGGGCAGGGCCCGCATCAACAGCGGGGTGGCCATCCGCATCTGACTCACAGGTTTGGGAGCTGTGGGCGGGAAGCACGCACGGTGTAAGTGTGATCCCAGGTCCCTGGAGGAGGCACCCAGGGAGAACGCAGTGGTGCAGGAATGGGGTCTCTGGGATGAGCGATAGTGGGGTCAGGAGCAGGGGAAAGGGGGACACGCACGCTTGGGCATCTTCATGCGAAGGTTCTCCAGCTGCAGGTTCTGTGAGGTGACCGTCAGCTTGTCCAGCCGGCCCTGCTGCTGGTACAGGAAGTAGGCGGTGGTGGCCTGGCCAGCCAGGAGCAGAGCCACCAGGACGGAAAAGCCTGTGTACAGGGCTCCACGGCTGCATTTGCTGCCAGGAAGGGTGGAGAGTAGGTCAGAGGAAAACCAGAGAGCTGCCCAGTGTCTGCCTGGACACCTCCCCCCCCCCAAGCTAAGCCTCACAGATACACACAGGTTATAACCACATAGAAAACTGGCTATGGAAATGCAGCTTGAAGCACCCTACTCCTTCCAATCACTGATGCCCCTAAACTCCTACCTCGTAGAAATCCTGGAGCAGGGGCTGGGGATTTAGCTCAGTAGTGTAAGCGGCTGCTTGGCAAGTGCAAGGTCGTGAGTTTGATCCCTGGTTCCACAAAATAAATGAAAGGAAGAAAGAAAAGAAAAGAAAAAAGTCCCGGAGCAGTCCCTGGGCCAGGGATAAACAGGAAAGAGCCAGGGGGTGGTTCCTTGTCTCTTCTGGAATTTGATGCAGAGACAGATCAAGGGGGAAGGTCTCCCCAGGTCCCTTTGCCTTGGGAGTCTTCCCAGGAGCAAGGCTGCCCTCAAGAGGGAGCCTCTTGGGTGGTTTTTTTGTTTGTTTGTTTTGTTTTTTTTTTGGTATCGGGGATTGAACTCAGAACAATGCACTTTGCAAGGTAGGCACTTTTACTGCTGAGCTAAATCCCCAGCCCAGGTGGTTTGTTTTGGGTGGGGGGTTGAGGGGTGGGTGTTGGTTTTTGGTTTTTTGGTTTTGTTTTTGGTGGCACTGGAACTTAAACCCAGGGTCTTCACACTGAGCTACATCCCCAGCTTTTCATTTTTATTTTCAAAAAGGGTCTCACTAAGAAACCCTTTGTGAAATTACCCAGGAGGGGCTCAAAATTGCAATCTCCTTGCCTCAGCCTCCAAAGTGATGGGATTACACATGTGTGCCACCACACCCAGTTTTATTTTGTTTTTGTTTTTTTGCAACATGGTCTCAAGGCTGGCCTTGAACTCACTATGCACCCCTGGCTGGCCTCAAACTCAAAGCAATCCTCCTACCTCAGCCTCCCACGAGCCTTATTTGGTCTTTTAATTGAGAAAATAAGACATATATAGCTGGGAGTTTGGGCCTATAATCGCACCACTTAGGAGGCAGAAGGAGGAGGACCACCAGTTCAACACCGCCTGGATTACCTAGCGAGACCCATCTCAAAAAACAAAATACAGGGCCGGGGATTTAGCTCAGTGGCATAAGTGCCTGCCTGGCAAGTGTGAGGTCATGAGTTCAATCCCTGGTACTGCAAAAAAAAAAAAAAAAAAACATTTACAATTACCAGGTAACAAAGAGGGGGTTTTCATTTGCATAGAGTCCCCCACCCCCACACTGAAATTGAATTAAAGGAAAAGAGGAAGTAAACAGGACTAGGACGGCAGAGACTTGGGCCCATGTGAAAAGGAGAAGTGAGGCACAGACGTTTTCCAAGTGGGCTGGGGAGCACAGGGCACTGCCAGGCAAGAGCAGGGCTGGCCTCCCCTCTCCAGGGACGTGTCTGCCTCACCCCGGGTCTTGTTCTGGGTAGTGCACGTGTGCAGTGCACCATGACTGCGTTCATCATGGGGAGGTGGTACGTGTCCATAACACACTGCACTTTTTTTTTTTTTTTTTTGGTATCAGGAATCAAACTCAGGACCTCACGCTTGCCAGGCAGGCACTATGTCACCGAGCTGTCTCCCCAGTCACACGTCTCCCTCGGACTGTGTGTCTTTGTCTTTGAGCAAGTCCAGTGCCTTGACCTCAGTGTCCCCACCTGTCACATGGGGACCCCTCACCTCAGTAATTCTAGGATTTGGTTTCTTCTTTGAAACAAGTTCTGACCATGACCACAGAAGTAGCTCCAGGTAAAATTCAACTCAGGGGACTTGGCCAGCAGTTTAGGGGCCTGTGGGAACTAGGTGCCTTTTTCCCTGGACTAACCGTGTGCAAATGAGCTGTGGGCTCTACGCGTGGCTTGGGGGTGCGTGCCTGCCTTACAGTATGGATGATACAGGAATCAGGTCCCAAGACCACTCCCCCTCTTCCCACCCCTAGGGGTGGGGACAACTAGGACCCTGCTGTGGTTTAAATGAGTCCCCTCCAAAGTTCAGTGTTGGCAATGTGATGAGGCCAGGTGGACGGGGTTAGGGTCCGTGCTAAGAGCTTCAGCAGAAGTTGGCTTGCTCCTGCCCTTCCGCCTTCTCTTATGTGAAAGCCATCACAATTACTACGGGAAATCTCTGTTTTTCAAAAAATTACCCAGTATGTGGTATTCTGTTGGACCAGCAGACTGGTATTACCCAGTATGTGGTATTCTGTGTTCTGACAGACTGAGTCTGATCCCTTCGGAAATTGTCAGGATGAACTTGCGCCCTGCTACCTCGGCAGCCCACAAGGGATGTTTGGGAAACTCCAGGAGACCCTTCTGCCTAGTAATTCATGACATCACAATCATCACTTGTTTTCATTGGCTCTCTGCTTGCCCTCTGTGCACTCCGTCTAAGATCTAGCAAAAACTAAAACTCTGTGGAGAAAAGGAAGCCAGATACAGGAGAAAACAAATTTCACTTCTTGGCCTTCCTGAGGAAGGGGTAGTGGTAGGCTACTCATCTTCAGTGTTGTCCGGGTTCAAGCTTTCCATCTTCAGTACCTCTTACCTGGACAGCCACAACCCCCACCAGCTCCACAATCCACACTCAGTTCTGGCCCCTCTCTGCCGCCCACAGGGAACACTGTCCCTTCCCCTGCTGAACCCCAGCTTCTGAGAAACCCTAAAGATAGAGACATTCATATTGAAGATGAGCCTGTGTAGCCTGGAGTAGAATCCTGGCTGGGCCACTCACTTAGCTCTGGGACCACAGCGGGAGGTTACTTAACCCCCGTGCAGAAGTAAGGTTGGGTAAAAGAATCAGTCACCTCAAACACTGTTAAATTAAATAAGAGAGCGAAGGTAAACTCTTAGTTTCTACCTAGTACATCCGTTAGTGCTCTGTAAATAAGTAACTACTGTTCTCTAGGGACATAATATTATTGTTAACTTTAGCATCTGACTTCCTTCTTTAGAACTCTTCAGGTGTTTGCACCCTGGTTCTGGTAGAATGCCAATTCTTTTTACACCCTGTTTGATTTCCTCTTGTGCTCTGCCTCGTTGTGGAATTAAAAAGAAAAAAAAATAGTAGTTGGTCAAAGTCAAGAGCCAACCAGAACTATCAGGAAGCATGACACTGATGTTGCTAGGCAGAAGTGTTCACAAGAAGCTCTGAATCAGGCAGGGTCTGGTCTGGAGTGGCCCAGCACACACAGGACCAGGTCACTTTTAGAAACAGTAACTGAAGTCAAAAACAGACAAGGCTTGGACAAAGGAACCCCCACTCTGAATCCAGCCCACCAGGTCTGCAAGTCTGGGTGGCCTGAGCTCAGAGGATCCCACCTCCCCTCCCTCTAAAAGGGGTCCAGACCACAGAGTGAGCTCAGACTGAAATCGGACTAGTTCTAGCTCAAATTCTGTCTCCGACCCTCACCACCTAGAATGAGCTGGGTAGTTACTTACCAGGATGAGCACCACTTTCCTTTTGTGTAAAGGAAATCTGTGGACATAACAAATGTGCTACACGTATAGGGCGACTGTGACATTAAGATTGAGTCTAGCCTTCAGTCAGATGTGTGGCAAATAATCATGGTAATAATGACTGTCGGCCAGTACACTGAGATGGGAACTATTACCGTGGCTAGGGTTACTGAGACTCAGAGAGAGGCAGTGATTTATCCAAGGTCCACACATGGCAAAGCAGAGAGAGGCAGTGATTTATCCAAGGTCCACACATGGCAAAGCAGAAATTGGACCAGAATCCAGTCCTCACAAGGGATTCAGTCCTCCCTGCCACGGGACACCCCCCACACACTTTCACAGGCCGCTGCTCTTGTAGTCTGTATCTGATTACCTTGTCCTCGGGGACACAGTTCAGTTCCTCCTAACATTTCTCAGAGACTCTCCCAAACCACTGTCTGCCCGGCAACAGGTGACGTCACATCTAGCTGCAGGTCTCCACAGATAACAAAGGGCTTTCTGGGGACTGGGGGAGGTGGGAACTGGGGGCAGCTGGATTCTAACCCCCTTTGGGGCCTTGGTAGGAGGAAACAAGGGCAGGGTCGTCTGGGGGCTGAGAGAGGGGCCGGGGTACTTTGGATGTGTGTGGGCCTCTTGCTGCAAGGAAGGGGGCACAGGCAGACGGAGCCCACATCCCCCCTGAGCACTAGGTGCTTAGCTGGACTTCCTGCTCCTCTGTGAGCTGCTGCTGTGACACCTGCACACACCTACAGGTCTGACTCCCTTGAGTGGACACCCAAGAGCTCTTCTGCCATCTTCTTTTAGTCCTGCCATCCCCTCTTGCTTTTGTTTTTTCTTTTTTTAACACAAGGTCTCACTATGTGGCTTATGCTGGCCTTCCACTCGTTCTGTAGCCCAGGCTGGCCTCCAACTCACAACAGTCCTCCTGCCTCAGCCTCCTCCACCACACCCAGCCATCCCCTCTTTTTTTTTTGTTTGTGCCAGGGATCGAATTCATGACCTAGCACTTATGCCACTGAGCTAAATCCCCGGCCCCTATCCCCTCTTGTTGAAATCTGTTTTTCCACTGGGATCCAGAATATTTCCAATGCTGGTCCAAGTTTTCCAAACTAAGGTTCATGGCCCAGCCTCAGGGGTTCTGTGGAGTCCCTGATAATGAAACTAGGAAGACAATCCAGGGCTCTCTTCTGATTTGCAGAAAGGAACTCTGCTCTAAAGGAACCCCTCATTTTACAAGAGGAGGAACCAAAAGCCAGAGTGGGCCAGAGACTTGCTTGTGTAAAGTCACCCAGCAGGGCAGTGTCAGAGTCAGCCTTAGGCAGCTTCACTGGAGTCTGGGAAGTGCTCCTCCAAGCACCTACACAAGTCTGTGTGCTCTCCCCTGGGGCCACACATACCCGTCCTGGGCTCCAGGGCGCTGGCCCAACATGGGCAGCTGCTCATGGTTGGAGATGAGGTCACGCTGGTCTTCCATGGTTCTGGTCTTTGGTCTTTCCTACAGCTCCCGCTGCTCCTGCTGCCGCTGTCACTTCTGCCACCTCCGTGTGTCTGCGACCCTGAGCCCACGCTCTCCTCTTGAAGTTGGTGCTGGGGAGGAATCTGATTCGTCCACAGGGGGCCACTCCGCCCACTTGGCAGATGTGGAAGTGAAAGCCACAAAGCTGGAAATACCCCACTCAGGCACTGTAGCCTTTCACAGAGCAGGATGAGGAAGGGGAGCTCCCAGGCAGGTAGAAAGGCCAGAGCGATCCCATTGGCTGACCTGGGCCCTCGTCACTTGTTTCTGGGCAGACCTTTGGATTCACAAGGCTCTTTGAATGTTTTTGGAAACTGGCTCCCCAGACAGGAAATCACTCTGAAACAGAAATTGCTTTGGACTCCCTTTCTCATCACAGAAAACTGAGTGCAAAAAAGGGGCTGTGTGTCCCATGAGCTTAGTCAGCTCCTTTTCTCTGGCCTGTTATGTCCTCTCGAGATAGAGGAGAAAGGGTAGACTTGGTGTCCTCTGCTCCCCTCTGAGAGTCCACGGTGTTGAGACTGGTACTAATGTCGCCACCACTCACCAAGCCCTCTGAACTTTTTTATTTTTGCCCATGGAACAGCGTCCTGTTTCCTCCTTCTACACATGGGGACACTAAGGCTTAGAGAGGCTGCGGTGTTTGAGGAGTCCCTGTGCTTTCTTAGCTACTCCACTCCTCCGCCTCTGAACGCTCGCATTGTGTGGCTCACATGCAGGAGAACAGGCTGCTGCAGGAGAGAAGCAAGAGGGGCTGGGAACGGGTCCTGGGGGAGAGGCTAGTTTTCACGCCTCCCACTTATACCTTGTACACTGTGGCATAAAAAGAAATACGTTGGGGCCAGGCGTGGTGGCGCGTGGCTGTGACCCTAATGCTCTCAGAGGCTGAGGCAGGGGAATCACAGCCCTGGCAAAGTAGAGACTTGGTGAGACCCTACCCGAATATAAAAATTAAAAAAGAGCTGGGGATGTTGCTCAGCGTAAAGGCCGTGGGTTTGATCCCCAGTACCAAGGGAGTTGGGGGACAGTAAGGGTAAGTAAAGTTTCCCTGAGTGACCCAGCCCCAGAGAGCAAATGCAGGAAAGGGCACCAAGCCTGTAGGGAAGGACAGTCTGGAGGAGTTTTCCCTGGGGAGTGTGACCATTGGAGGAAGCTCCCAAGTGAGACGCAAGTGAGTGACCCCACAGGAGGTGCTCCTGGAAGCTTGCTCCTGGCTTACTACTTCCACTGGAAGTGCTAGAAGATCGGGAATCATGAGAGAGCTAAACAAAACCTTCAACATTTAAAAGAGGTGTCGGGCGTGGTGGCGCATGCCTGTAATCCCAGCACTCGGGAGGCTGAGGCAAGAGGATCATTGCAAGTTCAAGACTAGCCTGGGCTACAAAGTGAGTTCAAGGCCAGCCTGAACTGCATGGCAAGACCCTGTCTCAAAAAAGGCAAAAAAGACAAAAAAAAAAAAAAATTAAGAGGGAACGAAATCAAATGGAAAAAAGCAACACGAAGAGATAAATTGTCCTTAATATTAAAGCTCAAAAGAGATAAATGACAATACTGCACCCACAAATTAGGAATAGGATGCACTAGGTGAGATGGTACATTCCTACAATCCCAGAACTCTGGGAGGCTGAGGCAGGAGAAACCCTGCCTGGGCACCTTAGTGACTCAGTAAGGTCCTGTCTCAAAATAAATAAAAAAGGGCAGGGAATGTAGCTCAATGTGAAGGCCCTGGGTTCAATCCCTAGTACTGGGGTGGGGGTGCTATAAAGATGTAAGTACCATAGCAAACCAAAACCAAGAGCTCTTAAAGATTAAAAACATGAAGGCAGATATTAAACAATCAGTAAGTAAGAGATTTTTTTTTTAATGTCCCAGAAAGTAGACCACAAAGATTGAAAGGAAAAAAAGGGCCAGGGATTTAGCTCAGCAGCACAAGCAACTGCCTGGCAAGTGTGAAGTTATGAGTTCAATTCCCAGTAATAAACAAAAGGTGGGAGGGAATATAAGAGAATTAAAGACTAGAGTAGGAGAACTAACAGCCAAACACCAGAGTTCCAGGAATAGAGAACAAAGAAAACAGAGGTGGGAAATATCACCAGTGAGTAATTAAATATAGTTTCTAGAGCTCAAGGTCAAACATTTTCTTTCTTTCTTTCTTTCTTTCTTTCTTTCTTTCTTTCTTTCTTTCTTCCTTCCTTCCTTCCTTCCTTTCTTTCTTTCTTTCTTCCTTTCTTTCTTTCTTTCTTTCTTTCTTTCTTTCTTTCTTTCTTTCTTTTTCAAATCCATTTTATTTCAAAGAGGAAAAAAAATAAAACAAAATTTCTACACACTTCAATCAGGGGCAACAATGGTACACACATTGCTCATTGCCATCCCCAAATCATTCACCCAGAGCACAAGACATCTGTCTTCAATTGTCTGAACAATACCAGCACAAATCTTTTCAATGAACTCAGAGAAATCAGTAATATAACTATCTTA
This sequence comes from Hydrochoerus hydrochaeris, assembly GCA_004027455.1. Lineage (NCBI taxonomy): Eukaryota > Metazoa > Chordata > Mammalia > Rodentia > Hydrochaeridae > Hydrochoerus > Hydrochoerus hydrochaeris. The sequence goes on along the minus strand of PVLA01006194.1, from coordinate 101,961 downwards.
ACTATCTTTTTTCTTATACACCTATATCTTCATGTATCAATATATTGTTTCTTTCAGCTTCTCACACTAGTGAGACAACACAATGTTTACACATGTGTCTGATTTATTTCACTTATGAGTATGGCCTCAAGTTGCATCCATTTACCTATAAAAGTCTCCAGTTTATCCTTCTTTGTGGCTGAGTAGTACTCCATTGTATACAAATACCACATCTTTTTTATCCATTCCTCAGTTGATGGGCATTCAGGTTGTTTCCAAGATCTAGATATTAAAATTTGTGCTGCTATAAACACGGGTGCACATATATTGCCATGGTGTGATGTTTTTAATTCTTCTGGGATGATACTGAGAAGGAGAATAGCTGGGTCGAATGAGACTTTCAACTCTAGTTTTTTGAGGAATCTCCACACTGATTTCCACAGTGGTTGCACCAATCTGCACTCCCACCAACAGTGGGAAAGTGTTCCTTTTTCCCCACAGCCCCTCCAGCACCTAAGGTCAAACATTTTCAAACTGAAAGGAACCAGTGGGCAGTAATGACATTAAAATAATTTCAATGGGTGTGGTGACCACATCTGTAATCTCAGCACTCAGGAGGCTGAGGCAGGAGGATTGCCGTTTGAGGCCAGCCTGGGGTACAAAGTGAGTTCAAGCCAGCCTGGATTATACAGTGAGACCTTGCCTCAAGAAACCAAAATAAATAAATAAATAAAATGTTAAAATAAATAAAACCATTTCATAGCAAGGCACATCAGTGTGAAGTTTCAGGGAAATAAAAACTAAGAAGATTCTGTAAATTTTCAGAAAGAAAAAACAAGACATACACAAAGAATCAGCAATTGAAATAACTTCAGACATCTTAATAGCAGCACTGGAGGAGTGTCTTAGAAGTCTAATTTCTACCAGCTGTGTCTCAGACAAAGGACAAATATCCAGAATATATAAAGAATTTTAAAAAATCAGATCCTCCAAATTTAAAGACCCAATCCATAAATGGGCATCTGACATGTCTCACTTAAAAAGTACAAACCGTAAATAAATATATGAAAAAATGTTCTACATCACTGGTCACTTGAGAAATGCAAATTAAACAATGCTGAGATTCCATCTCACTCCCTGAAACAATGACTATCATCAACAAATCAACCAATGACATATGCTGGTGAGAAGGTGAGGAAAAAAGAACTCCTTTTCACTGTTGGTGGGAGTGTAGACTGGTGCAGCCACTGTGGAAATCAGTGAGGAGATTCTTAAAAAAACTGAAACCAGAGGTGCCATTTAGCCCATTCCACTTCCTGGTATCTTTCTGAAAGAATTAAAAGCATCACACCACAGCAATATACACACACCCAGGTTTATAGCAGCCCACCATGTAATAGCTAAGTCTTGGAACGGCCCAAATGCTCAGCAAGAGATGAATGGATAAAGAAAATGTGGTGTTTATATACAATAGAGTACTACTTAGCCATAAAGAAGGATAAACTGAAAACATTTTTAGGTAAATGAATGCCCCTTGAGACAATACTTTTAAGTGAAATAAATCAGCCATACATGTTTAAATATCAAATTATTGCTGAGTGAGCCGGGCATGGTGGCTCACGCTTGTAATCCCAGCACTCGGGAGGCTGAAGCAGGAGGATAATTGTGAGTTCGAGAACAGCCTGGGCTACAAAGTGAGCTCAAGGCCAGCCTGAACTGCATAGTGAGACCCTGTCTCAAAAAGGAAAACAAAAAAATTATTGCTGAGTGTGTTGTCACACGCCCATAATCCCAGCACTTGGGAGGCTGAGGCAGGAGGATAGTCATGATTTCAAGGCCAGTGTGGACTACATAGTGAGTTCAAGACCAGCCTAGATTACAGAGATCCTGTCTCAACAAAACAACAAAAAAACAAAAAATAAATATGGTGGACCAGGCATACAGCTCTGTGGCACAGCACCTGCCTGGCAAGCAGGAGGTCATGAGTTCCATTCCCAGTACCAATAAACAAGCAAATTTCATTGTTTCTCTTGTGTGAGAAACCAAAAGCACAAATAAGGACAAAAATGGATGATAAATAATTTGGAAATAGAAAGAAAACTTTCAAACGTTAAGGGAACAAGGAAGGGGGAGGGGAGAAGGAGGGGAAAAAGAATCCAGATGTGTTCTGTACAATGTACCGACTCCTGAGGGGGGTGTAATCATTCTGTACTGCGTATGTGTACTAATTACAACTTTCAAAAAATAAAGTCTAATGGGAAATTAATCTTCACTGAGCAAAGTTTCCAAACAGGTCATATCATAAAGAAATCTTCAAATTCCACTCTTTCAAAAATGTCTCCTTCACAGCACCCTTCCACAGGAGGCCTGAGGGAGGTGTGCACCAGCAGAATGGAGCTCACCCAGAAAAGAGGACGAGGTGCGATACAGAAGGTGGAAATTCAGCTCTCAGGTGGGGGCCGGGGGTGCTGCTATGAGGCAACCCCAGGGGAAAAGCGACAGGCCCAGCCTGGGGAAGCCTGAAGGCCCCGAGGACTACTTCTTTGACAAGATAAAACTCATAGGTATCTGACAGGTCTGAATGAACTATGATAATCTCCTAGAAAATGAAGCAAATGAAAAACCAAGGCCACGATGAACTCTTGGGAAAACAGAGATTACACAGGAAAGAAATGGTAAAGCTAGTGTTCTACATTCCTCCCCTGTAAATAGTATTTACATGGTCATACTATCGTAAATGCTGAGTACTGATTTAACCAAATGCATGACAGAGGCGGATGGGAGGATAAGACTGTAAGAAGGGAACGAGGAGAGAGCTAACACTTCCTCTTCCAGAGGGGAAAAACCAGTAGGTAACGGGGCAACCCATTCGGGACCCTGCCTACCTCTCAGGAGTTACTCTTATTTCCCATTCACTTTCCCCAATAAATTTTCCTACTCTGAAAAAAGAAAGGAAACAAAACAAAACAAAACAAAACAAAACAAAACAAAAGCCAGGCATGGTGGTACACACCTGTAATGCACTCAGCTCTCAGGAGGCTCAGGCAAGAGGACCACTGTGAGTTCAAGGCCAGCCTGCACTACATGGTGAGAGCCTGTTTAAAACACAAACGAAAGAAGGAAGGAAGGAAGGAAGGAAGGAAGGAAGGAAGGAAGGAAGGAAGGAAGGAAAGAAGGAAGGATACCAGAAAGCAAAATCAGAGATACAGAGATAGATGACTACAAGAACTGGATGAAAAAGTCTGAAAGTGACGTGAAAAGCAGAATGATGGCCTGCCATTTTTCACAGCAGGCCTCACAGAAGTATTTGATTCTTTAAACGACAGTATGTGAATTCTGTCGTTTGGAAATAGAAAGAAAACTTTTTGGGAATCCAAAGTGAAACTAAATTTAAAGCAAAGAAAAAATACATCAAAGCTGGTCAGTTCTAGCTGATCGTGACAGAAAGACAGTCCAGAGCCTTTTCCTTGTGAGGCAACTTTAGAAGCAGGCTGACCTCAAGGTGCCCACGGAACTGAAGATGAGTCCAGCCTGGACGTCTGGACCTGAGTGTCCCAGGTCAGGCTGGACCGTGGCTCCCTCCCGCTCCTAACAGAGTAGAAGGTCCCAGATTCCCAGCTGTCACATGGGCCCACTGCTCCATGGAGGAGCTCTGCCCAGCCAGCCAGCCTGCATGGGGAAAGAGACAAGGTGATAAAAAGCAGAGGAACTTGAGTGCCATGTGCCAGTGGGAAGATGAGGTAAGGGGAATCTAGCTCCCCTATTGCTCATGGGAGAAGGTCTGAGTCAGAAAGGGAAAGGGGACTGACCCATGGTCACCCAGCAAGGTCCATCGAGCTGGAACTGTGTCCTGCCGAATGACATGAGTGTTACCAACACAGAGCTCAAGATGGGCTGCCTGGGGTCAAATAGCAGCTCCAGAACGCCTGCTTCCAGGGCTGGGGAACGTGAGACGTCATTCTTCCTCAGGATCTGGAAACGTTCAGGCTCCTGGAGTTTGTCAGCAGGACCTGGGAGCCAAGTTGAGGGGACAGTGCCAGCCAAGTATGGGGCACTGCCTTGATTAGCTCAACTGACCTGCCTTTGTAGAGGACCAGTAGCCCCATTACAACTGTTAAAGAAAAACTTCACATGAGAATGGAATTTCCTTGCATTCTTGCAGAGGAGAAGACAGAATTAGAAAAATCATGTTTTGTAACACTCAGCAATGCTTGATCAGGAAAGGGTCATCAGTGGATGGTGAAACTCAATGTGAAAACTTAGAGAATGGAACAGTCACACGCTCAGGAGTGAAGCCAAAGCCCCTCGCTGGGGCCTTACAGTTATAGGTTCTTTACGACAGTGAAAAGGGACAGTCCTGCTGTCACAGCCTCCAGCAAGAGATCAAACAGCATCGGCAAAGGTGGGACAAGCTTACATTTTGAGTGTCCTGACAGAAGGCAGTAATTCTCAGCATCAGCTGGGGAAGATCCCTGCTAAGGGTCCGTTAACCTGAATCTACCTTCGGGCCTCAGTTCCAATGCACAGTAAATCCTGGAGAGGAAGGACAGGTTAAATGACAGATCGATGAATTGTTACTCTGACAGCTGTAGGGAGTGGTCTCTCACAGCGAAAGTGAGTAACGGTGTTGTCATCCTCACATTTCTCAGTATCTGGGGGTAAAATCCAGCTCCAGCACTTGGCACCGTGTGATTGGAGCAAGTTCCTTAAGTCCTTCCTGGGTGCCTCGGGTGCCTCACCCGCCCTGCGGGTCTCACTGCAAAGTGCACGCACTGAATGGATGGAAACACGCCTGACAGTAGAGAAAGAGTTCAGTGTCGGAGGGCTTCACAACACAGTCTTGTCAATCTGAATCGGGATCCTACAGACTTAGAGCAGCTCGACTGGCATGGAGGGGACCGCAAGCTCCGTGTCTGGGTTTTCCTGGGAGTCTGGTCCCAGGTGTCACCACAGAACTAGTCCAGGTCATAGGCTGAGCTTCCTGCCCTCCATTGGTCTGGGCACCACAGGCCCTGGCTGGGCCAGACAGGTGGAGTCCCCTGTGACCTCTCTCCCAGTGCTCCCTCTCTGGTCCCTGAGTCCTGAAGAGCCACTGGAAGGGACAGTCAGTGGCCAGCCCCTGTCCCCCACCCTACAAGGCGGTGGCTTTTGCATGGGGCCTCCTTGGATCCCAGTACACATTGGCTATGAACAAGGGGCCCCAAACAGGGCTCTGTGTGGTGAGGAAGCAGTCCTGTGTCTGCTACGCCTGCCCAGGCAAGTCTGCATCCCTTCTCTCGGTCATTCATGCATTCAACAACTCTTTTTGTTATTGTCGTTTTTGAGAAAGGATCTTGTTATGTGGTCCAGGCTGTCCTTGAACTCACTGGCCTCGAACTTGTGACGACCCTCCTGGCTCAGCCTTGGGGTGCCGGGATTAGAGTGTGTGCCATCACACCCTGCTGCAGCAGCTTTTTGTTGAGCTCTACTTCGTGCCTCTCCTGTAAGTACTTGGGACGTGCTGTGCCAGGTGCTTGACACGGTCAGCAGCACATGGCTGGTGCTGACGGCTAGAGATTCGACGCTTGTGTCAGGAGACAGACAAGGAACTGGTGTGACTGTGAGGCAGAGGTGAGCACTGTGGCCAGGAGGAAGCAGCAGTGGGGCAGCCACAGTCAGCAGGGGCTGGGGGGGGGCCTCCCCGGCAGGTGGGCTCAAGTGAGGCAGCTCACCAGGCCACGTCTGTGGCAGAAGCATCAGCCAGGCCAAGGACAGGTCCCGTGCGGCTGAGGGACAAGGAGGGTGGTGTGGCGCTGGAGTGTCATCCGCCCGCCTCCGGGTTTACTCGGAGTGAAACAGGAAGTCAGGAGAGGCTCGGGCAGTGGACGCCATTGTCTGACTTGCATCTGCTCTTTGTTTTTTTAGTACTGGGAATTGAACCTGGGCCTTTGCACTGAGCTACATTCTTAGTCCTTTTTCCTTTCCTTTTTATGTTTGGGACAGGGTCTTGCTACAGGGCTCAGATTTACAACTCTGCTGCCTGTCTCCCAGAGTTCTGGGATTACAGATGTACACCCAAGGCCAGCTCTGACTTGTGTGTGTGTGGGGTGGGCTTTGGGTTTTTTTTTTTTCTTGTCTTTTTTGGTATTTTGTTTTTTGTTATTGTTATTGTTGTTGTTTTGTTTTTTTTTGTGTGTGTGTGTTTTGTTTTTTTCTTTTTTTTTGGTACCAGGGATTGAACTCATGACCTTGTGCTTGCCAGGCAGGAGCTTATACCACAAGTATTCTGTTTTTTTGAGACAGGATCTTTGCAGTCCAGGCTGACTTCAAACTCATGGTGATCCTCCTGCCTCAGCCTCCTGAGCATTGCGATTTCAGGTGTGAACCACCATGCCAGCAGCTCGTGTTTTATAAGGACAAACCCACTCCCTACACTGCGCAATGCCAATGAAGGCAGACACTCCCAATGCCCCAGGGGGCTACTGTGAAGGTCCCAGGGGAGACTGGCTGGGCAGAAGCTTTGTACCAAAAGGCCCAACATGTAGTCACAGTGATTTGGGAGAAACAGACCAACTGCTCAGCCCATTCCCATTCCACTGAAGGGGCAGGCAGTGGAGCACAGGTGTGGACTGTCCTTTGCCCAGCATCCTATGTCCTACGGCTGACTTGGGATCCCGGACTCCTGCACTTTGCCCTAGGTGAGGCGCCATCTGGCAGGCGAGGAAAGGACATACATAGCCTTTGGACAGTGAGTGTGGCAGGTGGGGCTGAGGCCGCCCCATGATTCATTCATCCAGCAACACTTATTAAGTAGCTGCTGTGTGCTCAGCACCTCTGTGGGCCAGGAGGGGACAGACGCAGCTGGAGACGGCAGCCAGCAGCAGCCCCATCCCGGTGTTGGGGTCAGTGCTGAGTCCCTGTGGGAGTCAGACATCAGATGAAGGCCAGGCTGGGCGGACTCGGGGTTAGGCATCATCTGTGGCTGGAGTAGGTCACAGATGACACTGGAGCAGGACCCAGAGGGATGGGACGGTGTGGCTGGCTGAGGGGCTGCCCGGGCACAGGGAGGAGCCGCAAGGCGGGAGGCAGAGCTGGCCCAGCCCGGGCGACTGCGTGGAGCGCAGGTGTGCCCGAGACGCCACTGCGCCTTCACAGGCGGTGATGGGCGACACCAAGTCCCCCACAGCAACAGGAAGTCCCCGGCACATTTGCAGAACCGAAAGCGGTGGTCTGTGAGCGCTGCGTGAACGGCCAGGAAAGCGGGAGAGTTTCCAGGGTCCTGATGACGCAGGCAGCGCTGGGTCCTGCAGGCCACGAGCCTCGCGAACAAGGCCGCCCGCGTGGAGGGGGCGCGCTTCATGTCGGGGGTCTGTGTGCAGGGTGGAGTGGGGACCTCAGGGGCACTGACTAGTGCGGAGCTGTAGTGCAGAGGTGGTGGCGGCCTGGAGGTCAAGACCCGGAGGTCAAGACTCGCAGTGGGAAGGTGGCGGAGAGGGCGGGGAGCTGGGGCCCGCGTGGTGGCGTCCACGGAGGTGGGAGGTCTGCGAGAAGAGCCCGCTCCACGATACGTGGAACCGGAGCTTTGTCGGGGCTGGCTTTTGCTGTGATGCCCGCGGGTAGCCATCGAGGCCACCCTGGAGCTCAGCAAAAAAGCGAGCACACACGTTTATGACCCATCACCACGCAGACAGCGCTGGAGGCCACCGGAGAGCTGCGCTCTGCGGACCCCACCCCGCGCACCCACCGTGTTCAGAGCCTGGGTGACAAGCAGCAAGGAGGGGCGAGGAGAGGCCAGCATTCAGTGTCCCCAGTAAGCCTCTCAGGAGGAAGTGGCCTCCAGCAGACAGTGCCCTGTGTCACAGAGCCGGCTCCTCACTGGCTCGCCCTCCTCCGGAGCTCTGCTCACCTCAGACAAGTGGACAAGCCGGTTGCTGGGCCGCTTTCTCCTGTATTGTCACAGCGACCTCAGTCTCAGGGCGGCTAAAAGAGCTACACAAACACCAGCCAGGATAGTACAGGGCAGCACACGGCAAGCCAGGCCTCGAGGCCCGGTCTGTCTGCAGGGCCCAGTGTCTTAGCCGCCTCCACAGGCCCTTACTCCTGCTGACGAGTCTCAGGAAGACCCTGCAGGGCTGGTTAGGAAAACAGAGGGGATCCTTCCCTCCGCAGCAGTCACCGCTCCACCCCTGGAACTCCACCTCTGGAGACCCTAAGCTCACTACCCCCAGGAGTTGCCTGTTCTAGGCAGAGAACAGCCCGCAGCTCAGAGCAGGGGCTCCAGGCTGAGTTACTTTTGGCGAGTCTTTTTTTCCCGGGGCCACAGAGCATCCAGCCCCACTTCTGTTGAATCTTAGCTCTGCTGCTCACTAGCATCCTGTCTGGGTTTTTCTTCTGTAAAGTGATAATAATAGCAGTACCTACTTCCTCGCGTGACTACACGAATGAATGCACTGCATTCAGGTTGCTTGGTAGGTGCTTAATAAGTGTCAGCTACTACATCATTGTGATTGTCAGGGATGTTTTCCTGGGGTACAAGAGTCCCGTTCGCTCTGGCCCTGCTTTGCTCAGTTCTGTCTCCTCCTATAGCTGCCTGCGGGTTATCCCCATCGTCCTCCTCTCTCCATTTTTATTTTCTCCTGATGCCGGATCTTCTTTCCCCAAGCTCAGCTATTCACTACACAGAGCCTGATGTCCTAAGCCCAGGGTTCCTTCTTACAGAGGTGCTGGATGCTCCAGGTGGGCGAGCTCAAGCCTGCAAACACACACCCCGAGGTGGGGCTGGCAGCCTCCAGCTTTGAGGCCCCCTCCCACCCTCACAGGCTGGCTCATTTGCTCCCTGCTTTTCTAGTCCCTGGATTTGGACTTGGGTCTCTCCTGCTGCACTCTCTGACCCTCTACATCTAGGTAAGGCTATGTCAGGATGAAGAGCCTAGATTCTGAGCCCAGATAGAGCCAAGTTCAAATCCAGACTCCTCCACTTGCTGGTAGTGAGATCTTGGCTGAGTCACTTCATTTCCTTAAGCCTCAGTTTCCTCATCTGAATAATGGGACTAATAGTAATCTTGCCTGCTTTGCACACATTGTGAGGATTAAGATAGTACATGTGAAACACTCAGTGGACTGCTATCTCAGTAGACATTAGGCACTAATATTCAGGGCTTAATGTGTCACATGGTACCTGCTAGCCACCTGTGGTGGTTGAGCCCAGAAATATGGCCAGTCCAGGTTAAGATGTGCACACACCAAGTGAGCAGTGGAATTCAGTTCAGTACAAAATAGGCAAACTGCCTTTATGATAGTTTCCTTATGTTGGTTGCATGTTGCCCAGTGCAGTGGCACACGTCTGTAATCCTAGCATTCCTGGAGGCCAACGCAGGAGGATCACAAGTTCGAGCCCAACCTGGCAACTTAGGTACTTAGTAAGACCCTGCCTCAAAATAAAAAATAAAAAAGGTTGGGGTGTAACTCAGCGTGAAGGCCCGGGGTTGAATCCTCTCTACTGAAAAATTAATTAATTAATGATATGCTGATATAAAAGTTTTTTTTGGTACCAGAAATTGAACTCACAACCTTGCACTTGTCAGGCAAGCACTGTGCTGCTGAGCTGTGTCCCCAGCCCCCAATATAAAAATACGTTAATGTACTGGATTAAATCAAATATAAGCATATAAATGTGTAATTTTTTTTCGGAGACAGGGTCTCACTATGCAGTCTGACTAGTGGCCTCCTAAGGCCTGGGATTATAGGTGTGTGTCACTATTGCCCAGCTCAAAAACTTTATTTTTATTAGTACATGTTTGTGGTGCATGATGATTACATTCATTATGGGGAGCTGGAGCTCGTACACAACACATCTCGATCCTTTTCACCTCTCCTCCCCCCTCCCCCTCTTCCCTTCCGGTCTCTTGGAGAATTCACAGAATTGGACCTCAGGCATCAATCAGCCCAGTAGGCAGCTTCCTGTTGTACCAGTGCTGCCACCTGGTGGTCATGGGTATTTGACTGCTGCAAATCCACAGCACCGGGGCTTTCTTCTGGCGAAGCCTCTACTTCCTCCTCCTCCTCTTACTTCCCCCACTCCTCCTATCCCACCTCTTCCTCTTTCCTTTCTTTTTGGTTTTTTGAGACAGGGCCTCGGGTTCAGGTTGTCCTTGAACTCACCACATAGGCCAGGCTGGCCTCAAACTTGTGGCCATCCTGCCTCAGCCTCCTGAGACTGGGATTATAGGTGTGCACCACCACACTCTGCAGTTGTGAGGAGGGAAGGGTTTCCCTCCTGACCTGCTTGCTCCTCTCCTGCATGACTTCTCTGGCAGCTGACTCAGCACACAAACAACTGTGAACAACCACAGGTTCAATGTGGCCCTGCCTCTTTTACTGTGTCTCCCTGGACAAGTCATTGAACTTCTCTTACTGTTTCCCCCCACGTAAAATGTGGGTAACAGTTAGACTCATCTCAGACTGATGAGACACCTGTAATTTGAGCTAATAAATACTGACAGAAGTCCAGTGTGCAGTGCTGCAGGTGCTGAATTCAGTAGTGGCCCAAACAGATGAGTCCCGAGATCACCAAAGTCAATGGGCCTCAAAGTGTCTTCAACACTCCACTATCTAGAAATTTACTAGAAATGTAATGCTGGGTGTGGTGGAGCATGCCTGTTATCCCTACGCTTGGGAGGCTGAGGCAGGAGGATCCCTGGGGAGTTTGAGATCAGCCTGGGCTACATAGTGAGTTCAAGACCAGCCTGAGCTACATAGCAGGACCCTATTTAAAAAAGAAGCAACGAAAAAGAAAAAGAGAGAGAGAGAAAGAAAAGAAAGAAAGGTTAGTTCCCAGCTTTCTTCCTAATGCAACTGAGGCAGAGGCTACAGCGGTAGCCACAGTCTAAATCTGATGGAGCTCATGCTCAAGAAGCACTGGACTTGGGGACAGACACATGTCAGCCAGAGTTAGGGCTGAGTGTGTGGTGTGATAAATGGATAGACTGAGGAGGACAGCCAGAGGCCGGATGCCAAGAGCAGCCAGGCATGATGGTCAGGGATGGTCAGTGTGATCAGGTGGCAGTTCCAGCAGAGATCGGAAGGCACGCATCTCTAGCAGACAGGAGAGGTGTGGCTCCCCCTCAAAACCTCTCGGCAGTGACACCTGCTCGGCTCAGTGCTGGGAGCCACACCTGGCTGCCCAGGGAGGCGGAGAACTACAGTACTACTCTGATCAGTGTCCACCCAGTTCAACCCTGAGACTCCTGTTTGCAAGACAGCGTCTCTACCACACTGACTCTAACTCGCCTTCTGACGTAGGCAGGTCTCCAGTAATGGGAAAATCAATCTCTCAGAGCAGTTTCATTGAGAAGCCGTTAGAAAACCATTTTATCTGTCTGTTTAGCAATGCTGGGGACTGAACCAGGGCCTTCACACTGACCTACCTCCGTGGTTCTTTTTTCTTTTATTTTGATGTAGGACCTAATCCTAACCCTAACCTTAAACTGTTAAATTGCCCAGGCTGGGCTGGAACTTGTGATTCTCTTGCCTCTGGCTCTCAGAGTGCTGGGATTACAGGTGTGGAACACCATCCTGACTTAAAGACTCTTGTTTGTTGCTCAGATCTGTTTCTCTACTTCTACTCACTGGCTGACAAATGCCACACCACTCTAGAACACACAGCAGGATTCCTGCCTCTTCCCCCAAGTAGAACCTGCCCTACCTGAGTCACTCCCGAAGGTCAATAATGCTGTCCCGCAGCCTTCCCTCGGGAAAGGCTTTCTCAACTGTGCCATGGGAGGCTGAGAGTTATTGGTTTGTTTAAAATATACCCGATTCTTACCCAGCCTTTGCCTGCTTTTTTTTTTGGCTCCATTGTGTATCTCCTCAAATATTTCATATATAGTTATCTTATCTTGGTGCTAATACCTGAAGTGTTTGGAGAGGTTTTATCTTTGTTGTCTCCTTTTCTGGTGCCTTATTTTCATGTGTTGATCCCCCCCACAACACACACACACACACACACACACACACACACACACACACACACGGAAATTCAGAGCCTTTGCGCTAAACTATACCCCTAGCCCTTTTTAAGTTTAAGGCAGTCACTAAATTGCCCAGACTTGTTTTGAATGGATCCTTCTGCCTCAGCCTCCCAGAATACCGGGATTATGGGTGTGTCACCACACTTGGCTTTCTAATCTGGGAAACCAACAGTCCTTAGTTGTAGCCAACTTTCACAATGGAAGTGTTTTTGCTTCTGACAAACACTCAGGTAGGAATCGTGAGTGCATCTGGCTTACTGCAAAAGTCAAGTTCAGCCCCCTTATCTTGGGTTTGGTAAAGGGTACGGGGTAGCCCAGCTTCAGCCTCCCGGTCACTGGCCCCTCAATTTGTATTTGCCCCAACATTCTTTATTTGCAGCCTTCTCTTTTCTAATCCATTTCACTTTTTTTTTTTTTTTAAGTTTTTTGAGACAGGTCTTGCTGTGAAGTCCAGGCTGGCTTCAACTCATGACAGTCCTGCCTCAGCCACTTGAGTGCTGGAATTAAAATCTGCACCACCAGGCCCAGTCTAATCCATTTAATCTTTTTTTGTTTTTGTCTTTTTGAAACAGGGTCTTGCTATGCAGTTTAGGCTGGCTTTGAGCTCACTCTGTGACCCAGGCTGATCTCAAACTCACAAGGATCCTCCTGCCTCAGCCTCCCGAATGTTGGGATTATAGGCATGCACCACCGGGCCTGGCTAATCCATTTCACCTTGATGTCCTTATCTCTTCTTCTTTCTTCACAGCCCAGGGACTTCCTTTGTCTTTGGCGCCCTGGAATGCAAGTTTTATTTTTAATGTATTCAGGGTCTAGAGAGGTCCTTCAAAATACCTGCTTGGCTGAACCGCAGAAGGTTGATGTCTCAAGTCCATTGATCCATTCTTCAGTGATTCATCCGGTGATCTTCACTGGGCCCCTGATTTGCGCAGACTGGGCTGGCTGATGTTGACCAGGGCTTACTTTGTCCTCTCAGTGCCCACAGAGGGTGAAACAGGCTCCTTCAACAGAGGGCGGCCAGTGGTGCCTCATGGGGAAAGGTGCCAGGGGAATTCGGCAGAGGGGTGCCTGTGAGGCAGCCAGGAAGCTAAGTGAAGGTGACGAAGAGCGGACTGGATCTACCACCGGGCCAAAGATGGCGACAGTGAGCAAAGTAGATGCTGAACGAGCCAAGCAGCTGGGAAGCCTGGGTGAGGTTGCATAGAGTCTGCCTTGGGTGGCCAGAGTCCATTCTCAGCACAACAGGGAAGGGCAGAGATTCACCAGAAGGGACTAGCAGTCAGTTGTCACCCTGTTCCCCACTCCCCCTTAGGCAGGTGCTCTAACACGGAGTTAAACCTCTGGCCAGCAATTCAGTTTAGATCACAGCTGCAGTGATGTGGGGGCAGGCAGGACCAGAGGGAAGCCAGGAGGATGGGTTCTGACGCAGACCCTCACTGCTCAGCGGAGGAGAAGGAAATCAGGTGAGGAGCCAAATCAGGTGAGGAGCCGTGTGGTGAAGCAGTAGCTGCAGGGCTCAGGGTGACAGTGTCAGGCTCATCTGCCAGTGCTCGGTGTCCAAGGTCCTGCCCGCCTCAGGGGCCACAGGCTACTGGTTCCACCTGGAGCCTCATAGCGTGGCTCTCCTTGCAAACGAAAGCCTGAAAAGACCTGGCTGATTACATGTGGCTAGCAAGGAGCAGCGGTACAAGTCACAGGACATCACAGGAAATAAAAAGCATGCTCCACAGCCCCCTGCATCTCCTCACCTGGCCTTCACACTGCTGCCAGGTGTGGTGGCACATACCTGTGATCCCCAGCACTCAGGAGGCTGAGGCAGGAGGTACACCTGGGCTACATAGTAAGACTGTCTCAACACTCCCCAAATAGTAATAAAAGTTTAAAAATAGCAGCTTCTTTGGGGTCCGCTCTAAGGCACCCATCACCGCAGGCTTTTTCACGAAATGGCTCAGGCGAACTGTTTTGCCTAAGGTTGTCCTGTCCACAGCTGCAGAGTTAGGTTTTCACCCAGGCACTTGCCTGTGCACCCATCCTGCCAGACTGGTGGTGTGAAAGGTAACCCTTACCCTCCCAGTAACTGATTTAAAAAGAACTTGGTTCACTGTCTTCTGCGGCAGGGTCTTGCTACGTAGCCCAGGCTGCCCTCCTGCTGATCATGGGGGTCTCGGGCATGCACCATCACGTTTGCCTTCAAGTAATTCTAGACTTAGCGAAGAGCTGCAGAGACGGTGTGCAGGCGTGGCGCTCCTCTGCCCCCGTCACCCAGTACCGAGTGCACTCACTCCCCCAGTACCCCTTCTGCCTCAGGCTTCATCATGAAGGGCACCGCTTTTGTCTTTTTGACAGTTTTCAGGAGTTTTCTAGAATGTCCTGACTGGAACACCCCACATATGAACCAGAGGGCTGCCACTGACGTGACATCCCCAAGTGGTGAGCCTTACTTGGCTAGGGCCGCACGGGCCAGGTTGTTCGGGGTGGTAACTATTTTCCCTCTCCCAGACTCTGTCCTTTGCAAAGTGAGTCACCAAGTCCAGCCAACTCACTGTGCACGTGAGGTTTCCACTCAGCAGAGCAATGTCTGCCTGGACTGCTTAGAACTTTAACAAAAACTTGTAAACCTTTTTTTTGTACCAGGGATCGAACTCATGACTGTGTGCTTACAAGGAAGGCACTTATGCTGCTGAGCTAAATCCCCACCCCCAACTTGTAACCCTTTACTCTTAAAATTGTTAAAATTCACAAGTTTTTCTGAGACAGTATCTCACTATGTAGCACAGGGTAGCCTCCTGCCTCAGCTTCCGCAGAGTGCTGAAATTATAGGCGTACGTCACCACACCATCTGGGAAAAAAAAAACCCAAAAACCAATAAACCTGTCCATTGCCCTATAATCTCAGTACTCAGGGAAGCTGAGGCAGGAGGATCACTGTGAGTTCAAGGCCAGCCGGAACCACAGAGACCCTGACTCAGGGGAAAAACAAAACATATATAAACACCCTAGAACAGAAAAATCTAGTTGAAAGGTTTCCCCAAACAGGAAAAAGTGACCACTAAACGCACTGTTTCAGCAGCTGGAAAGGTCTTGAAACCACTGAATTGCACAGCATGGAAATAAAGCTGCAATTTCTAAGTATATACTCCCACCTTAGCAAATACATTCCCATTAAATAAAAATCAAAAGGTGCAGCTCTCCACACGGGTTTCTTAGCTATATTACAGGGATGGCAGCACCTTTTCCATCAGGCTTAACATTCAATGGGTGAGTTGGGCATGGTGGTGCAGACTGTAATTCTAGTACTTGGAAGGCTGAGGCAGAAGGGTAAGAGTTGTAGGCCACCCTGGGTCACATAGTGAACTCAAGGCCAGCCTCAACTACACAGCAAGACCCTGTATCAAAAAAACCAAAACAAGGGCTGGGGATTTAGCTCAGTGGCGTAAGCACCTGCCTGGCAAGGGTGGGGTCGCCAGCTTGATCGCTGGTACCCTCCCCCACAAAAAACATTCAATGGGTGATTAAGACAAGGGGTTGGTACATAACCTGGGGACTGCTTCAATGCAGTAACCCACTCCTCCCTCACAGCGTCTGCTTATGCACTGCCTGTAACCCACTGCTCACAACGTGCCACTACAGGTCTACCCTAGCAGCATCCCAAAGCACTATTCCCCAGCCAGGCTCGATGGCACACAGCTGTCACCTAGGACCTTAGGGAGGGGAGGCGGGAAGATCTCTGAGCCCCAATACCATGTCCCAAACATTAACAAAACCAAACCTGAAAGGGCTGCGAATGTAGCTTACTCAATACAGTCCCTGAGCTCAATTTACAAAACTGATACAAAAAAGACCAATGAGAGCTTTTTCCCCTCACTGACTTCTTCCCCACAGAATCTACCACCACCTTGTATTCTCACCACCCTCTGCTCCCCTCCTGGGGTTGGCCCACCCCGCCCTGCCTCTAACCACAGGGTACTGCGGCAACCCTTGTGCAGCATCAGTACCATCTGGCACCCATCCTTGGAGCTGGATGCAAGCTTCCGGAAGGCAGTAACTTTCTCTTCTTCATGGCTGATGAAAATAGGACTTGGTGTGGATTTGTGGGGTGATTGAATCTTATGTACTTTATGTTCTGATGTGGAACAACCTCAAGATATCTGCCAAGGGAAGACAAGCAAGCTGAGAGCGAGCGAGCTGCCCATTTCGCACAGAAGGTGTGGGGGGGAGACACCCACACATGCTTATATTCGGCTCAGGTCTGGAAGGTTCCTCTTCTGCTCGGGCTATGCCGGGATGAGTTTTCCACTCTGCTCTGGCTCCTTAAGAACCAACCAGTCCAGTTTTAGAGCTGTCTCCATTTTCAGACAAGATCGCTCAGGGTTTGCTGTTTTGGACCATGGAGGCAACTTAATGCCCCAGTGGCGCTGCCATCTCACCCTACCTCGGGCTCATCCTCCTGGGAGCCACCTGCAGTGCTGGGTGAGTGGGTCCCACCTGAGGTCCTGCACAGCGGAACTGTTCTGCCAGCCCTGCCTCCTTCATGGCTACTGGAGGAGCAAGCAAACATCCCTGAGAGCCCCACCCCAAGAAAAGACTAGTGCTGAAGTAGCTCACATGAAGGCCATTTATTAACAGAAGCAACTTGAGTCCTGTTCACAGACGGCGACCACGGCGCCCTCCCTTCCTGCGGGTGCTGTCGGAGGGGATGGGAGTGACATCCTCTGTGAGGAAGAAGAGAAAACATCATTGCCTGGAGCTAGTGCCTCAAAATTTCCCAGTCTCAATTCCCTCCCCAGAAGAGTAAACAGGCTCTGAGGGTGCACAGGACTGCAGGGGCAGGGGTACATCACTGACTCTGCACTGGAAAGCCCTACCAACAGGCAAGGAGGGTGCAAGTGGTCAGAAATACATCTTCAGATGAGGACATGCTAAGACTTTAGACCGAGAGCCAGTATACCCTGCTTCTAACTGCACAGAAACAATAGGGAAGAACTAAGGCCTGCCTGAGGAGCAGGAAGGGACCCAGTCACAGATGTCAGGAGTTACTGCTCAATCCTTCCCTTCTACTTGTCACAGAGTGGCATGTTTTTGTATCTAGTGGGCAGAGACTAATGCTGCAAAGTGGCCTACTGTGAAGATGACCCACGGATATCACTAGCAATGCCCCTGAGAAGCACTGGGAAGGATGGAGATATTCAGGGAAAGACTTTAAGTCTCAGAGTGGATTTACTGAATCTACTGCCAACAGGGACTAGACCAGGTCCTTTATCCTTTATCCACAGGTACATGGTTTTGGGGTCAACGCTTCAAAATCAACCAATCAAGGTGTTGGCTAAGCTAGAGGAGTGTACTTACCAATCCTCCCGATCTTCATTCCCGAGCGAGCTAGCGCTCTGAGGGCTGACTGTGCACCAGGTCCAGGGGTCTTAGTCCTAGGAAATGAAGGATTAACTTAATCATATCAAGGGGAATTCCTTCTTGGAGCACATTCCCCTGTTCAAAAATCTGCTTTTTGTGAAGTGCTAGACAGTAAATATCTTAGACTTGTGAATTACTGTTTTCTGTTGCTTATTTCCTGCAAAAGGCAACAAAGATCTCTTCCAAAAATCTAAAAATTATTCTCAGCCCAGACTGTACAAAAACAAGCTGCAGGTCACACCTGGTGTGTGGCTCAGCCTGCCCATTCTGTCTGCAGCCTGGCTATACGGTTCCCTCCCCAGCACACGCTGTGACCAGGTGTCGTTCCAGCTGCTCCATCCCAGACACCACCACCTCTGTCTGGTCTGCTTCCCACTCAGCAGTCACCTCTAGTTTTTGTCCCCAAACCAACACCCAGGTTCTTGCCCTCTTCTACATACAGTGAGGCTCCTTGAATCATGACATGCCACTCTTTCCCTCTCGCCCCAAAAGACGCTCTTGGCAGTTGTTCCTAGCTGGGATATGCCCATGTGCTCCTTCACAGGGAGGACCCTGGCTGATCCCGTGGGACTTTGTTTTTCTGCAGCGCTGGTGATCGAGCCCAGAGCCCTGTGCATGCTAAGTGCTGTCACTGAGCTACAGCCCAGCCCTAAGTTTAAACTATATCACCAAACCCATACTTTTATCTTCTAGCATTTACTACAAGTGGAAAGCACAAATGCAATGCTGCTTTACATTAAGTGTGATTCCCTGCCAACCCAGGTACCACACAGGGAGGGCAGAGGCCATAACTGCTTTCCTCCATCATTCTTCTTTCATACCTGGGACACTGTATCAGCAACATGTGCAGGAATGAAGTATTTTAAAGTATTTTACTTTATATACCTAAAATCTCTTGAAATCAAGACTCAAAGCCCAGTGTTCTGGTACTGAAGACTGGCATTTTACCACTGCCTGACCCCAGCCTTCTGTACCTGTTTCCACCTGTGGCCCGGAGCTTGATGTGTAGGGCGGTGATGCCCAACTCCTTGCACCTCTGGGCCACATCCTGGGCAGCCAACATGGCAGCGTATGGGGAGGATTCATCTCGATCAGCCTTCACCTTCATCCCACCAGTCACTCGACAGATGGTTTCCCTGGGGACAAAAGCACAGCTGTCTTCACTCCCCTAAGGGATTTGCTGAGTGCCATGGCACACACATGACAGAAGGGAATGGTCAACTTGGGCACATACCCTCATCCTGGACAAGACAGCCATCAACACTGCTTTCAAGGGCTGTCTCCTGTTAGCTCTACACTTTACTTAAGCTTCATAATTACTTGACAAAGTATATGCTGGAATCCTCACTTTACACATGCATCAAAAATGCAGATGTCATGCAAGTCACAAAACCTTGCCGACAGCAGCCAGAACCTTCACGTGGGATTGACTACCAGCCCAGCACTGCAGCCAGAGTACAGACACCCAGACCTCAGTGACAATCACACTGTTGGCTGCAGGGACGGTGCTCGGGAAGTTAGTAAAACGCAAGCATATTCTTTCTCTGGACAAAACAGTAACTACTGTTTACTCAGAACTCCTAACTGCTCTACCAGGACCCAGGTCTCTGCTTCCTTTAGCCTCTGCCAACTGCGTTTTATGCCTACCCACCCTGGTACTTACTTGCCAGAAAGATCAGTGACATGGACAAAGGTATCGTTGAAGGATGCAAAGATGTGACAGACACCAAATACATTCTCTCCTTCAGCCACCTGAGGCCCGAGGCTGATGACCTGTTCTTCCTTCTTTTCCTTCCCTTTGCGAGGTGCCATTTCTGAACAGAAGGACAAGAATGTCAACGTTAACAAGAGACGTAATTTTTTCAGAATCTTCCTTCCTTGGCTATTAGAGGCCTGTTTTAAGCAGGCGCAGAGGCGCAAGCTTGAAATCCTACCACTCTGGGAGGCTGAGATGTGATCATGAGTTTGAACCTAGCCCTGGCAACTTTAACTTCCTGCAGGAGGATCGCTAAGTGAGGCCAGCTTGAGCTACATAGCCAGCTCCTACCTCAAGCCGCTGCCACCAACACCACCAAAACAAAAAACCTGTGAAGGTGTGGTTTAGCACAAAGGTCCTGGATTCACCCCCCAAGTACCATAAACAAAAATAAAGTTTTGCTCCTCTGCGTCCCTACCTCCCTCCATACCCACACTCATTTCTATTTCACTAAACTCCACCTCTCCTTGCACTTGGGGTTGCCAGCTGCTGACTAAAAACCAAACCACTAGAAACAATTAAAAAGCACAGCTCACTGCACCTTTAGGAGAATGTTCTAAGAGATCACAAGCATCCCTGACTTTCAGGTAGTGGGACTGCAAAATAACAGATGATCTACTGGCTTAGGTCTCTGGAGATCAGAACACAACTGATAGTTTTGCAAAACTGGGCAATTCAATTTTTTCTCTCTTGCCAGGCATGGTGGTACACACCTGTAATCCCAGCAACATGGGAGGCTGAGGCATCAGGATGGCCACAAGTTTGAGGCTGGACTGAGTTACATAGTGCATCAAGGCCAGCCTGAAATTCACCATGAAACTTTTCTCAAAAAAGGGGCTGGGAATATAGCTCAGTTACAAGGTCCTTGGGTTCAACCTCCAGTATTACAAAAGAAAAAATTCTTTCTTCTGACCTTTACTGTTTCTGACACATAAGCCAGGAAATTTTTGTTGGTTTGTCCAGTGTATCACAGCAAGTGAATTTCAGAGCAGAGATCAAAGCCAGGTAAAGGGTTCTCAGTGCACATAAATTTCTTCCAACACTAGGAGAACTGAATCTCCCAGTCCCAGATTCCTCTAACCTCTTTTTGAGACAGGGTTCACTATGCAGTTCAGCTTGGCCTTAAACTCAAAGAGATCCTCTTGCCTCAGCCTAAGTGCTGGGATTACAGGCATGTGCCACCATGCCTGGCCCCAGTCCCATTTACAATGTAGGCTCAAAGAAATCTTAAAGACTATATTTCAGAAACTAAGGTCAGGGTCAACACCTACCCATGAATGATAGTCTGAAGATCCTTCACTCAGGGAAAAAGCTCACTATCTCAATTCTACATATACTTTTCAGTTTAGATTTCAAGTGTCCCTTGCCAACACAGCCCTCCAGCCTCATCACCCAAGTCCTTGCTTCACTAGTTTCCTCCCAAGTCAACCTAAATGCTCTTCCGGTCCTCCAGCAATTCACCTGACACCTTCTCACTACTGTTCGGAACCAGAACCAAACTCTTCAATTTATGCACTAAATCGTGTCTTCCAGAATGTCTGATGGACAAGCTCCATTTGGAAGACCCACTAGCCTGCTACAGCCTATAAATATGAAGTACCATCATACTATCCTGACCTAGGAAAAAAGCACATTGGCCAGGGGAGAATGAAAACACGGGAGACCAGGAGGGCTGTCTCCAGCCTAGAGCCCCAGTCTCTCTGAACATCCAAGATTTCTTTTTTCTTTTCTTCTTTTTGAGATAAGGTTTTACTATGCAGTTCAGGCTGGCCTTGAACTCAGTGATTCTCCTGCCTCAGCTCCCAAGTGCTGGGATGACAGACAGGCATGGGCCATCATGCCATGCCCAGCTCCTAATGTTTTTAGACTGATTCAAATAAAATCAGGTTATTCCTAAAGATGGGGCAGAGAAAGTTAGAAGGGTGTGCCTAGGACCATATTACAGACAAAACCACACCAGCACAGCTCCACATCCCCCGGACTCCACATCTCCAGTTTCCTGGAGCTCCCTGTGCCTTCCTCACATGCTGGTGTCTGACCACAGTAAACAATATCAGTGCAGGTCTTGGGGGTTCTCACAACAAATCAGTCTAAGGAGCACGATCAAGGGAGTACAGTACTGTAATGAAGGCGCCACAGAAGCCCTGAGTTCTGTCTGGAATAGCCTAGGAAGGTACCAGTAAGATCTCAATTATTACAAGTTTTGCCAAGGTGTCTACTTGTGTTTTTTGCCTAACGCCCTCAAGTGATGAGGGAATGCTTCCGCGGGTACACAGGGGAACCCAGCAAACACTTCTATGCAGCCCCCACCATCAGTTTCTGGCCTAAGAAGCCAGCCTCTCAAGCGCAGAACATGCTATGTGCCCCAGTCAGCAACAAGGATCACCCTGACTCAGGAGCACCGAGAGGACCAGGTGTCCCTGAATCCCTCCGTGAGTCCACACTTACAACCCTACAGAAATATTCTCATTTCTGTCTTCCGTAAGAGACAAACTTCAAAAAAGTTGCAGGCCTGCGATCGCCCAGGAAGAAGCTGGCAGGACTGAGGTGAGACCAGAGACCTTCTCACAAACCACGCCGTGCGGCCCCCTAAACGAGGCCTGGACCAGCACTCACCCCTACTTTATACGCTTCCGCCCGAAACCAGACGGCGCCTTCGGAGACCAGGCGCAAACCTGCTCCCGAACAGACCGTAATCCGGTCAGCCGGTCGCGCGACTCTCGCCCAGAATTTAGCTCAGCCAGAAAAACCCCTGCCCCGCGTTCTCAGCCCCGCTAGGTCCTCCAGCCAAAGGATGCCGCAAGATTGTCCGCCGCCGGGCCTCTTACCTGCAGGCCGTCTCCAGACTCCGCTACCGGAAAAAGAGGGCGGGAGAGGGCGGGGCGTCGGGTCACTTCCTGTCCCGGAAGTGTACTTCTGAGGTCAAGGGGTGAGGCGTGTACCTGGAAGACACCTCGTTTATTGCCAGGAGATTAAGACTCGCCCCCGGGAAACAAAGCCTACTTAACAGAGAGAGAAAAGAGGAAAGGGCCTGTGTGTCGCAGGAGCGAATTTACCTACGCGACCATAGGAAGCGGACACTCGCGGAGTGAGGCGAGACTGCGTCAGGAGAGGACGGTGGCCGCGGCTAGACCAACTTCCTCCATCCTGGCTCCGGGCCTGGCTGCTTGGAAGCGTTAGCGCTCCGTGTGGCTTGGAGGGGAATAACAGCAGCAAACCTACCAGAGTCCCATCATTTCGCCTACTTCCTAGAACAAGGTGAGAATAAATTATTCAATATTTTGGTGCTAGCCTCCGCTAAATAACTTATATGCATTATTTCATTTCACAGAATTATCATACAAGTACGGTTTTTATTTTCCTTGTACAGATAAGAAATGTTAACCAAATGTGTAGCTGGAGATATGAGGAAGGACTAGCAGATTTTGGCAAATAGTAGGTAAAATACATATACCTATGTGCACAGGTGCACACACACACATGCACACAGACATATAAAGTATATAGGCTGGATGGGATGGTATGTGTCTATGTAATCCCAGCACTAGGAAGACTGAGACAGGAATATCGTGGCAAGTGGGAGGCCAACCAGGGATATATAGTGAGCTCAAGACTAGCCAGACCTACACGACAAAACCCTGACTCAAAAAAAAAAAAATATATATATATATACGTATATATACCCTGTATAATTCAATGTAAGTATTGTATATATGAAAAAAATTTAACAAGCTGGGTGTGGTGCTGCATGCTTGTAATCCCGGCTGCTCAGGATGGTGAAAAAGGAGGATTCCAAATTGAGGAAAAGAGCCAGGCATGGTGCCATATGCCTGTAATCCCGTACTCAGGAGGCTGAGGCAGGAAGATTACTATGAGTATAGGGCTAGCCTGAGCAACACAGTGAGTTCAAGGCCACCCTGAATTACATAAGATCCCATCTCAAAAAACAGACAAAAGAATAAAACAAAACAAAACCCCACAAAACAAAACAAAAATACACTGGAGAATAACTTGGGAAACTTAATGATACTCTCCTTCAAAATAGCCCCTTGTATCAAAATATAAAATAATAAGAGCTGGGAGTATTGCTCAGTGATAGAGTGCTTGCCTAGCATGTAGCAAGCCCTGGGTTTAATCCCCAATACATAAAAAAAAAGTAAGTAAATAATAACATTTTAACAAATAGCTCTTGTGTCCAAGATTTTTTTTTTTCTGAGACAGACTGTCTGTTCAGGCAGTTCAGGCTGGTCTTGAACTCTGAGGCATTCCTCCTGCCTCAGCCTCCCAAGTGCTGGAATTACAGGTATACATCACCACACTTGTTTTGTGTCCTAGAACTGATATGACTCTGACAGACATTGGCTTAATGAAATTTTTCTTTTCAAAAATCTGGGTGTGGTGGTGCAGTTCTGTAATTCCAGCACCTGGAAGACTAAGAATCACAAGTTCAAACCCAGTCTGGATAAGTTAGTGAGATGCTGTCTCTAAAAGGCTGGAAATGCAAATTCTTTTTATTTCATTTTTGCTTTTTTGACACAGGGTCTTGCTATGTGCATGACTAGCCTTGAATTCATTATGTAGCCCAGGCTAGTCTTGAACTCACGGACACCTCCCGCCTCAGCCTGCTGAGTTCTGAGATTACAGGTGTACACCTCCATACCCAGCTACAGAGTCCTAAATTCAATTCTCAGGACTGCGAACACAAAATGAAGAACAGAAAATGTAGTACCCTTTTTCCCTTTAGGAGAGCAATTTCAGAACACTCATAAAGCAGAAATATGGAGAATATCAAACAAGGAAAAAAACGTAGCAGTCACAACACTGCCAACAACTTGATGTTTGTCATTCCCAGTGTCTCCTATGTACACATGCACATGTGTGAAAAGGGTTTTTTTTTCCTTTTTTTTGGTACCTGAGATGGATCCCAAGGCTTTTCCTTGAGCTATATTGCCAGGCTTTTTCGTTTATTATTTAGAGACATTGTTAAATTGCCCAAGCCAAGTTTGAACTGTGATGCTCCTCCTTCATCATGCCAGAGTTCTGGGGTTATAGGTGTGTGCTGCTGTCCCTGGCTGGCTTTCCAAGGAAAGAAACTAACGTTATAATGGCTTGCATCAATAGTTAAAAAATATAACCATGCTTTTTATATACAACTCATACAACACAAAGGTATGCAAAAAAAAGTAAAAATCAGCCGAGCACGGTGGCTCACACCTGTAATCCAGCACTCAGGAGGCTGAGGCAGGAGGATCATTGCGAGTTCAAGACCAGCCTGGGCTACAAAGTGAGCTCAAGGCCAGCCTGAACTGCATAGTGAGACCCTATCTCAAAAAAACAAACAAAAAAAATTACTTCCAAATTCTTTCTAGAGTATCATCATATGACATAATAGCATCATTTCAGAAACAACTTTCTATGCCTCTATGATTATGTTTATAGAAATTATATTCTATTTGCTATTTGGAACTTTTGAGGGGGATTTTTTTTTCAGACTGGCCTTGAACTCATTATGTAGCCCAGGCTGGCCTCAAAATCATGGCAGTCTTTCTGCTTCTGCCTCCTGAGAACTGGGTAGAGGTGTGTGCCACCACACCTGGCTTTTTAGAACTTTTTAAAGCCAACACTTTGTTATGGACATCTCCTAGTAACTACTAGAAAGCCTCAGAATTTTAAAAATTAGTTGTTTTTTTTTTATTGAGGTACTAACCTTTGCACTAAACTACGTTGTGGAAGACCACTGAGATGGCTTTCCTTAAATAAAGAGCAGTTACCTCTGCTAAACCTGACCTTATTTCGGTATACTGGTATGTACAGAGCTGGTTAAACTATTTCCTTTTCCCTTCAATTGGCTCTAAGCAAAGTAAATAGACTAGCTGAGGTACTAATGTATAATCTTTGAATCCAGCCGACAGTCGTCTGTCTCCTTGCCTCAGTGTCTCCCTCTAAATGGTTGAGCCCAGTGGGATGCAGAGCCATGCAGCTCCAGGGCTGTCAAGTAGATTTGAACCTCAAGATAAGAGTCTATGACTTCCCAGGGCAGAAAAAGTTTGCACATCCGAACTGAAGCACTGGCCCCCTAAATGTTAAATGCTGCCTTAGTTGTGTTATGCACATTGTTTTTTCTGCATTATCCTTCTCTTAAGTATCGCAGCATATTGCAGAGGTGCTTTTTGGCCTCCTGGCTAGTCCAGCTTACTATACTCATGTATTTCCCACCATTCTCACAGTCACTCATCCTTAGCCACTCCCGTCTTCATGAGTTAATAAAATCTTAGTTAGGCCCTGGGTCATGGCCTTTGTTCTGTGAACCCTCATTTGGACCAGACTCAAGACCCCATAGCTGCCCTTAACTGTAAGTAAGTCTTAGTGTCTTAATTCTCACCGTGGGTTGCAGTGGAGGTGGTAGATTGGAATTAATTCACCAGGATTCTAATAACATTTCCATGGAATTACAAATATAAATTTTCCAGACTGAAATGAGGATGGGAAAAGGGCCTCTATGCTACACCACCAACCCTTTATTTTTTCCTTTTTTCTTCTTTTGAGAAACGGTCTTGCTAAATTTTTTATTTTTGGTACCAGGAATTGAACTCAGGACCTTGCACTTGCCAGTCAGATGCTTATGCCACTGAGCTATATCTCTGGCCCATTTTTTTTTGGTTTTTGAGACAGGGTCTCACCATGGTCAGACTGGCTTTGACCTCATTATGTAGCCCAGGCTGGCCTCAAACTGCCTCTGCCTCCCACATGTGGGAATTACAGGCATGCACCACCATGCCAGGCCAGCGGCTTGCTGAATTGTCCAGGCTGGACTTGAATTTGTAATTTTCCTGCCTCAGCTTCTCACACTGCCAGGGTTATAGATGTGTGCCACCATGCCTGGATCAACAACTTTAATTTTAAATTTTATTAGTTTGGGGCCAAGGATATAGCTCAGTGGCATAGCACTTGCCTAGTAAGCACAAGGTGTGAGTTTGATTCCCTTTACAAAAAAAAAAACACCCAAAACCAGAAATTTTATTAGTTTGAATATAAAATCCACTCACAAGAAAAATGCAAATCAAAACTATTTTGAGATTCCATCTCATCCCAATCAGAATGGCTATCACCGTTATGGCTTGTGTCCCCCTAAAACCTCATGGGATCATAAGTGTGTATTTTCAGAGCTGCTTGGATCTAGAATGTGTGATGCTGTGATCAGGGTGTGTGATTACTGAATGGGTCCACTGATTGATTTGACACAGTTCTGGGTAAAATTAAGGCTGCCCCACCCTGGATGTGAATGTTATCTGCCCTAATGGCAGGAATCCTGGATGGAATATAAGGGACAGAATGAGGCTTATTGTTTGCTTGCTGCTTGTTATGGTGTGTATCTGGATGTCCCCCCAAAGCCTTATGCAGTCATTTGGGAATGCTTTTCAGAGGTGGCTGAATCTAGAGTTTGCGAATGATTCATTGTCTAGTGCTGCACCTGCCAGAGGGTGGATGTAGCCTGCATCCAATATAAGAGAAAGCGTCATCTCTCACTGCTCCTCCCCTTTTCCTCTTGTTGCTTTTGCTGTCCTCTGCTGCCATGAACTGCTGCTCCTCTGCTACACCACTCTGCCTTGAAGCCAGCAGATTATGGGATGAAAATTCCACAAACTGTGAGCTAAATAAACCTTTCCTTCCTTAAGTTTGGGCATCAGGTGTTTTGTCTCATGGTTGCACACACCTGTGATTCCAGCACTTAGGAGGCTAAGGCAGGATGATTGCCATCAGCTTGAGGCCAGCCTGAATTACAAAGCAAGACCCTCAAATAGTAATAATAGTAATAAATGCTGGAGGAGAAATTGTGGGGAAAGGAGCCCTTCCACACATGGCTACATAATGAGCCAGTCTGACCATGGTGAGACTGGTGGGAGTGTAAATTAGTACAGTCACTATGGAAATCACTATGAAAGTTCTTCAAAAAAGTAAAGCTAGAGCAATCACTTGATCCAGCTATGCTACTCATTGGATCGTACCTGAAGCCATTAATGTCAGCGTACTGCAGGGATAGGAGCATGCTGTATCTATTATAATAGCCAGGACAGGGAAGCAGCCCAGATGCCCATCAGCTGATGAATGAGTAAAGGAAATGTCACACACACACACACACACACACACACACACACACACACGGTATTATTCAGCCATGAGGAAAAATGAAATTCTGTTATTTGCAAGAAAATAAATGGGACCAGGAGTTTAGCTCAGTGGAACAAGCACCTGTCTGTTAAGCGCAAGGTCATGAGTTTGATCCCCCGTACCAAAAAAAAAAAAAAAAGATGGATCTGGAGACCACCACATTGAGTGAAATAAGCCAGACTCAGAAAGACAAGCATCACATGTTCTTCCTGATGTGTGAAAGCTACAAAAGGTGAGGAGGAAGGGGAAGGAGTGTAAGGGTGAGTTACAGGAGCACTGGTATGAGCAAAATACATCCACACATTTTGAACCCTCAAAATGTAAAATGGGTGAATAAGGAAAGGGGGTTTCAGGAGGTGAAAATGATCGAAGTATGTTACATGCATATATGAATGTGCCAAAAGAAACCCATAATTTTTTGCGGGGGAGGGGGGCAGATGCTTGTGCTGCTGAGCTAAATCAATCCCCAGCCATCATAATTTTTTTTTGTTACACTGATGAAAAATAAAGTTCAGATTAGCATGGTGGCGCACACTTCTAATCCCAGCACTGGGGAGGCTGAGGCAGGAGGTTCACCACCAGTTCTAGGCTAGCATGAGCTACATAGTAAGTTGAAATCCAACCTCAAATACATAGTAAGACTGTCTAAAAAAGAAGAAGGAGGAGGAGAAGGAGGAGGAGAGGAGGAGGAGGAGGAGGAGGACAGAAAAAAAGAAAAGAAGCATGGCAGGTTCAAGGCCACCCTGAGCAACACAGCAACATCTTGCCTCAAAATAGAAAATAGAAAAATGTTAAAAGCCTGGGATGCATGTATCTCAGTGGCAGGAGTGCTTCCCTAGCAAGCATGAGGCCCCCATTACTGAGATAGGATATGAAAATATGGCAAAACTGGCTCGGAGGAAGCAGGCATGACCTGACACATGCACAGAACAGTTCCTAAGACCCTTAACATGGATTCTCCAGAGAACTTGGGCAGGTTGTCAATGAGACAGCCAAGGGCTGGGGATATAGCTCAATGGCACAGCACCTGCCTGGCAAGCGTGAGGTCCTGAGTTCAATCCCTGGTACCAAAAAAAAAAAAAAAAAGGATGACCAAGACTTAACGGGAGACATGAGATCCAGCAGTTCCCCAGGTGTCCTCCAGATTTGGGTAGCAGAGAAGAAAGGCAGCCGGGAGGAGTGCTGTGTAGCTTTCCACGGTCACCCGGGCTGCGGCTTCCAGGTGCAGCATGTACTTCTATCTTGGCTCTCCTCCTCTTTTTCTCTTTACTCAGCCTGTTCTGCACAGCAAGTTTCTCTCCACTCTTCACTTTTTACTTTCTCCGATAAACTGTACCACTGCTTTTTTAGCTCATTTCATTCAGTTCTTTATTCGAGACTACAAGAACCTGGAACCCAACTCCAGAAGCAGAAGCAAGCAATCTATTAAACATTTAGTGGGAGAGCCACTTTTTAGAAGCAAGCTGCCCAATAACAATACTATTAAAAAAAAAGACTACAGTTACTACTGGGCATGGTGGCACAGGCCCATAATCTAAGGTCTCTGAGGCTGAGGCAGGAGGATTGCCATGGGTTTGAGACTAGCCTGGGCTACATAGTGAGTTCAAGGCTAGCCTGAACTACATGAGTCCTTGTCTCAAATAACAACATTTGGAAAAAAAAACAAAACTAGAACACACTGGGGACCGAAGGCCTGGCTCAGTGCTTTCTAACCCGTGGGAGGCCTTGAGGTCCAGCTCCAGCGCTGCAAAAATATAATAAAGATAATGATAATCATTCATCATGTGCATGGTGGCACATGCCTATGGTCCCAGCTACTCTGGAGGCTGAGGCAGGATTGCTTAAACACTGGAGTTTAGGGTCAGCCTGGGCTACACGGTAAGATTCGCTTCTTTTTTTTTTCTGTTTTGTTTTATTTTGACACAAGGTCTTGCTGTGTGGTTCAGACTGGCCTTGAACTCAAGGTATCCTCCTGTCTCAGCCTCCCAGTGCTGGGATAACAGATGTGCACCATAGGCCTGGTCTTTATTAGGTTATAAGGTGATCAGTACGATGGAAAAAAGAAACAGGCAGCATAAAGACTCTTGGGGGCTGGAGGGAGGGGTGGGTTGGCAGAGTTAAAAGGAAAGGTTGGGAATTTGGGCAGCAGTGGCCCGAGGGGCAGGACAGAAGCCCTAGGAGCAGGACAGGAGCCTCACCAGCATCTCCAGGAGCTTGGGGCTGGCAGGGGCACAGCGCATGCCAGCACCCAAAGGCAGAGCAGGCCTGGGCTCTACTCTGACCAGCAGGGCCCAGCAAGGAGGGGTGAGGACGAGCAGTCGCAGTTGTGGGGCAGAGCTTCTGGCCCTCCAAGGGAGCACCACAGGCTTTCTGCAAAGGACACCAGAATCCAACTTCCATTCTCAGCTTCCCCGAGGGGCTTAGTACAGGAGACTCAGAGGGGTGGGGGCAAAGGGCAGAGTATAAGCAGTGATCACAGCGAGGAGACTCTGGCAATAAATTCAGGGGAAAAACCAGGCATGCTGGTGCATGCCTGTCATCCCTGTACTAGGGAGGCTGAAACAGGAGGATCTGTGTGACTTCAAGGCTAGTCTGGGTTGCATAGTAAGTTCAAGGCTAGCCTGAACTACAAAGCGCATAGTGAGACCTTTTCTTAATAGAAACAAAGCAAAAAGTGATCAACTTAACTTTCCTATAGAGCAGAGGTGGAATATGGAAGAAGAGAGTAGTCAGGGGACAGATGGCTGGGCCACGTGAAAGGATGAAGTTGCCAGCCACGGGCACTGGGGCGCTGAGGTGGCACAAACTTCTAGAGGAGTCAGGTGCTCAGTCTCAGGCTTGCACTTGGGGTATTTATTACACGTTGTGCTGGTGAAATTTATGCCAATTTGAGTGGGTTAGCAGCCTCCTAGGAAGGTGGGTGGACCCACCACCACTGGATTAATCCCCTGGAACGTGCTGGTAGGGGCTGGTGCTCAGGTGGAGTGGTCACTGGGGCATACCTTGGAGGGCTTGTCTCTCCTGGGAGCTCTTTCCTCAGGCCACCATGAACCAGGCTGCTTTGCTCCATCTCACCCTTCCACCACGAGTTTCTGCCTTGGAGCCAGACAACCATGGACTGAGACCCCTGAAAGTGTAAGCCTAACAGACCTCTCCTTTAAGTCATGGTTGTCAGGCATTTTGCCCAGCAACAGGAAAGCTGACCTGTATACCCAAGTGGACACGTCTAGGAAGCTGTTGGGACAGATGAACCTAGAATTTAGAAGTGGATCTGTGCTGCGGTAAACATTTGGGAATCCTTGCAGTCATGAGACTGTGACCACCTAGGGCCTGGGTGTAAACAGAGAAGTGCTCAAAGGCCTGGTGAGCAGAGACAGGCCTGGGGTTGCAGCTCTGTGGTCAAGAACCTCCTCTGCATGTACAAGGGCCTGGGCTCAGGGGCAGGGGTGACTGCCCCTTGAACTTGCAGCAGTGCTCCTGCCTCAGTCTCTTGAGTGCTGGGATTACACATGTGCACCACAGCACCTGGCTAAACATGTGATGTTTTTGAAGAAGTTCTCAACAGAGAGTAGGCAGTAGCTAGCTGTAAGGTTGAGGGCAGAGGAGGAGCTGCAGATCTGAGAAAGGACTAGGTTGGACACAGCTCTATCCTGGGCAGATGAAGGGTCCACTGGCTTGGCTGCCTGGACACAGGCCTGGAGCGAGATCAGACTTCAGAGGGCCAGATTTAACCTAGTTTGTGAGTTTGTTAAGAATAGATGGTCTGAGGGCTGGGGCTCAGTGGCACAGCACCTGCCTGGTAAGTGTGAGGTCCTGAGTTCAACTTTTGGTGACAAACAAACAAACAAACTGGTCTGAGAGGAATTGAGGGTGAGTGCAAGGAAAAGATGAATACAACCGAGCGTGGCACTAAAGCTGGAGAGCAGAAGGAGCAAGAGCGTCCAGGGCTGAGGGACAGTGAATGGTCAAGACAGGCAGGAGGACAAGATGGTCAAGGGACTAGAGGCTGGGGTTCATCTCTGTGAACACTCAACTGACCAAGAGTTAAAACCTCAGCGGAGTGACGGGAGCAGCAGTCCAGGGTAGAGCTGGTGGTGCCCCAGGGATTGGGAGATGTCTTGCACTTCGTATGAGGGGGCATGATTTACCGTGGGGCCTCCGTGGGAGGACAGCAAGGGTGCCTGAGCAGTAATGAGGAGGGATCCAGGGTCCTCTGACTTCTCCCATCCCCTCAGCCCCTCAGCCTTCTGTCGCTTCATGGGTTGTGGGAGAAACAAGGAAAAGCCACTAAGAAGCCAACCAGGGGCAGCACCCCATTGAGGGCCAGGCTTGCCCACATCCCAGAGTTCCTGGGAGCAGAGGAAGGCACTGGGGGCGAGGAGAGGAGGGTGCACGGGAGAGGCGTGGTACACTGCCCAGGGCCCCACAGAGGCAGCCGGCAGGAGGACCCGAGCAGCACCAGTGCCTGAGGCTCACTAGAGGCAGAGGCTGCGGCCTGGGCGGGCCGGGGTTAACGCAGGTGCACAACCTCCAGTCCGAGCTTGGCCGAGGCAGCGTCCACCTTGCTCTCCGAGACCTGCGCAGAGGGGAGGCGGCTGCGCGGGGGCGCCGTGGGGCGAAGCTGGCCGAGCCGGGGCAGGGGTGGGGAGGCGACCAAAGAGCGCCGACGGGCCAGATCGCGCTAGGCTGCTTGAGGGCCGGACTCTTCGGGCGCCCCTTGATCTCGGGGGCCCAGCTGTAAGCCAGGAGGAAGGCTGGGCGGGGTCCGCGGCACCAGCCCCACGTGCGAGCAGAGCGCAGGGACGCAGGGTGCCTGCTGGCGTCGGGTGGCCGCTGGGTGGCGCCGGCGCCCGCTCTACCGAGGGAGGACCCCCCCACCCTGCCGCCCCGGGTATGGAGAGCCTTGTAGCTCCGTGTCCAGAAGGCAGGCGGGCGGGTGTGTGTGGGGTGTGTGTGTGTGTGTGTGTGTGTGTGTGTGTGTGTGTGTGTGTCTTGAGTCAGGACACCCCTGGGCGATGTGAGCAGGGGCTTGGTTGTACACACTCTCTCTTTGTGCTTTAGCACGTCCCCCAAACTCAGATTACTGTATTTATGGAGAAGGGGCAATTTTTTTTTTTTACCCGTTTTTGGTTTTCTGCGGTCTTGCAATGTAGCTCAGCCAGTCCAAGCTGGCTCTAAACTCGAAGCGATCTAACTGCCTCAGCCTCTTGAGTGCTAAAATTATAGGCATGACCCACCTCACCCAACGTCTTGCTCATTTTCTGCTGGCTCTCCAAACAAAATCCAGGGTGACCTTTTAAAGATGCACCAATGGTAGGGGGACTAATTTCTGCACTCCAGAAGGCTGAGACAAGACATGCTATGACTTTGAGGCCAACATAGGCTGTAGTAATTTCAATGCTAGCCAGAACTACATAGTG
This sequence comes from Hydrochoerus hydrochaeris, assembly GCA_004027455.1. Classification (NCBI taxonomy): domain Eukaryota; kingdom Metazoa; phylum Chordata; class Mammalia; order Rodentia; family Hydrochaeridae; genus Hydrochoerus; species Hydrochoerus hydrochaeris. Next base: position 69,221 of record PVLA01006194.1, on the reverse strand, counting down.
AGACCGTCAACCCAAATAAGAACAGAAATAGGAAGGGAAAGTTTATGTAGGTGACAAACGATAGCGGCTTGGGCCAAGATAGCATCTGTGCAGATGGAGAACAATAACCAGATTTGAATCCAGGTATGGTGATACACATGCACTTAGGAGGCTGAGGCAGGAGGATCACCTGGAGTTCAAGGCCAGCCTGGACTACATATCAAGACTGTATCTCAAAAAACCAAAATAAGATTTGGGAATAGAATTGAGGGAGCCTTTGGAAGCAGGGCATGTAGCATTTTCAGATGGGTTGGACATGGGTGAGGATGATTCCAGATTCAGACGTGAGCCATGGTAGACAACAGAACTATTTGTCAAGCTGGGGCAGCCTGGGGCAGGTCCTGACTTGGATGGAAGGTTAGAGTCAAGCCCAGGCCCCGTGATTTTTGAGTCAGTGTTACATTCTAGCAGAAAGATAGAACGAGCAGCTGAAGCTCACTGGAAATATTAGGGCTGCTGATGTCACTCCAGGAGCCTCTAGATTATTTTTAATGCTGAGGGATTAGATGAGATGAGATGGCTTCAACCCCCACGGCGTGGGCAGCTCAACCACGGGAGGTGGTGAGGTGCTCCCTGAAGCTGTGTGGGACAGGGTGGGTGATGCAGTCCAGGCTCCTAGAGAGAAGAGGCCTCCAGGATGGAGTAGACGCTGACAGGCACCAGGGTGACCATGGGGCCATGAGCAGGAGCCAGCTGCAGGGCTGACTCTTTGTCTGGTTAGAGCCTCTTCCCAGAGGCCCCCCCACCCTGCCATCTGGCAGGGCCCGAGGCTCACAGACCCTGGGGCAGTGCAGGTGGGGCAGCCTGAGGGATGGGGCTATAATTTCAGCTGGGGGCAGGGCTCCTGAGCAGCAGCCACCTGGCATGGGTTCCTCTTTCTGCCACCTCCCCCACGGCCTCGGCTGCCAGCCCCACCCCCAAGGGCAGCTACTCAGCATGTCTCCCATAGGAGGGCCGAGCTCCGGAGCAGCCACCTGCCGGCTCCCACCTGGAAAGCTACCGAGGCTGGAGGCCCACGTCCCTATGGGCCGGGGTAATTGGAGGGGCTGCCAGGCTTAATTGGTGGTTGTGAAGCCCAGGAAAGTGCATCTGAGGGCCCCCCAGTGTTTCATCTCCAAACCTCCCCACCAGCTTGGATGAAAGGGCCAGGGAGGGGCCAGGTATTAATAGTAATAATTAGTTTCGCTAATAAAGCAAAGAAATGGGATTATCACCAAGCTCAACTTGTTCTCCCCTTCCTTCGCCTGCCTCTCCTCTCCTTCCTGTTGGCTTCTCCCCGACCCCCTTTTCTTCCTCCAGCCTCCTTTCTTCTCTCCCCTTGCCAGTTCCTCTCTCTTCTTTTGAGACCTTGGGACCTGCCTGCCTGTCTTGGGTGCCAGGACTGAGGCGCACCCCCACACTAGTCTGCCTTGCAGGGATGGGGGTGTTGTTAGAGTGCCTGTGCCCATTCATTCATTCACTCGCTGGTTTTCGGAGTTACTGAACATACACTGTGCACAAGCAGTAGATGGTGAACTGGACAGATGAGGCGCCTTCCCCCAGAGCTGACATTCTGCAGGGGAAGACGGACTTAAACCGTAAACCCACAGACGCACGAAAGGCCACAGGTCAAAGTCCCCACTGCCCCTTGAAGGGAATGAAGCATTTTGATGAAGCAGTGTGTGGACAGCTGCTTCAGACTGGGGGACAAGGCAGAGCCTTGGATGATGGAAGAGAAGCTGAGACACTTCCCGGGAAAGAGTAGCCCTTGCCTAAGCCCTAAGGTGGAGCGAGGCTGAGCGGGCTTGAGGATGCAGAAGGAGGGTGGAGAGGCTGGGGTAGCTGGAGGCTCCGGAGCCGATGGGGCAGAGCTGGGCCCTGAGGAGCTACTGCTGTGCCCCAGCTGTCCTGAAATTCTCTTTCTTTTTTAATTGGTACTGAGATTCGAACTCACAACCTTGTTTGCCAGGCAGGCACTGTGCTACTGAGCTATATCCCAGGTGCCTGAAATTCTTTTTCATTTAAAATTTTTATTTATTCATTTATTGTGGCATTGGGGATTAAACACAGGGGTACTCTATCACTGAGCTACATCCCTAGCCCTTATTTTTTTTAATTATTATTTTGAAATGGTCTCACAAAGTTGCCCAGGAATGCTCAAATTTGCAGTCCTCCTCTGTCAGCTCTAGGGTAGGTGGGCTTCCAGGCATGTACTAGTGAAACCATCCTGAAATTCTTAAATGTTTTAAAAAGAATTTTTTGGGGGCCAGGGATTTAGCTCAATGGTGTAAGCGCCTGCCTGGCAAGTACAAGGTCAAGAGTTTGATCCCCAGTATAAAAAAAAAAAAAAAAAAATACCTTTTGTTCAGGCTGCCCTTGAATTTACAGTGATCCTCCTGCCTCGGCCTCCTGAGTACTGGGATTAGAGATGTGTAAACACCACACCCAGCTCTGAAATTGTTAATTTTTGAACAGAGGACTCTGCATTTCCACTTTGCATTGTACCCTGCAAATTATGTAGCTGCTTTGGTTGAGGAATTGGTAAAGAAATGTGTCTGTGTAGAAGTCTGAGGCTACCACCAAGCGGTGTTTGGTGAATAAATGCAGAAAGGAGTAAATGAGTGGTGGGTGAAGGATCCGTGTGGAGCTCATTTAGGAGGCTGCCTAGACCCGGGGCTGCCCCTGACTATTCACCTACAGATGTAGCCCCACTGTGGTGGCCCCCAAAATGCAGTACTTGTAAGTGTGTGCCGGGCCTGCACCAGCGCCATGAGCTTGGCGTGGGGCCACACATGCCCTGAGCTTGGCTCTGAGACCCACCGTGTTGCCTCTGGCCTAGGACGAAGCAGCCCTTGCCTGTCCTGTGAGGCCCAAGAGACTTTGTGGCCAGACTTGAGTTACAACGTGACCGACACTGGCTCGGGATGTGACTAAGGGGGTTTGTGCAGGTGATTTGTTTCTCTGAGCCTCAGCTTCCTCCTCTGTGAAAAATGAGAACCACCAATTAATTTTTGAGAGGATGAAAGAAGGTAGTGAAAGGAAAGCGCTTGGAAGAGTCAGCTTGGTAAACGTCTGCCATTGTCATCCTGCAGTCTGCAGGCCTGGTGACTGTTTCCCTCTGCCCTCGAGTCCCTGCATGGTCTTGAGCAAGCGCCATCACACAGCCCCTCCCGCCAAGCCTCAGTCTCCTCCTGTTGAAGTGAGGTGATAGCTGTCTAACCTGTCCTTCCTCTGAGGCTCAAGGTGATACAACATAGTCTCCGGTGAGTCGCCCCATGTCCTGACCCTTTCGCTTCCATCTGGGTTAGGTTTTCTCCAAATCCACCCAAGCAGAAAGAAAAGCACCTCCAGTTCTCGGTAGAACGGAGAACCCAGTCCCTGCAGCAAAGTGTGTCTAGGAGACTTCAAGCTCATGCCCATGGTCAGGTGAGAGAGAGAAAAGTCCAGAAACAGCGGCGGCTGGCTGGGAGGATGAGCTGAGGGAGGACAAAGGAGCTGCAGCCAAATTCCCAGTGGCCTTTGCTTCCCTCCTTGCTTCAGGGCAGGAAGTAGCCTCTGACTAAAGGCCCACTTTGTTTCCCACTCACTCTCCAGGGCTGATTTGCAGGGCCTCCAGAGCCCTGAGCAGCCCCAGCCTGAGAAGCAGAGCTTACCCCATGGGAGCTCTCACCTGAGCCACCCAAAGGGGAGGCAGCGGGTCCTCAGTGCCATCCCAGCGGAGAAGGGGAGCTGTTGGGGTCAGGCTACTTGGGCCAAGTCTGGGCTGGACTGCAGTCACCCCCAGAACTACTTCATGTTACTGTGCCTCAGTTTCCTTATCTGCAACATGGGGATCACAGTCAAATTTCTCACAGTGCTGCCTGGAGAACTGAGTGCTCTTAAGTTCCTTCTGTTGAGGCAGGGTCTCACTATCTAGTATAGGCTGACCCTGAACTCACTCATGTAGCTCAAACTCATGGCAATCTTCCTGCCTCAGCTTCCCACATGCTGGGATTACAGGTGTGTACCACCACACCCGGCTCTTAAACCCTTAACAAAACTGACACATAATGAGTGCTTTAAAAAGATTATTATTATTATTTTATTTTTTCTTTCAGGGTTGTGTACCACCATTTTTTTCATTAGTGCACATTTGCACTGCAATCATATTCTTTTTAAAACAAGGCTGCCCAAGCCAGCATGGTGGCATACACCTGTAGTCCCAGCACTCAGGAGGCTGAGGCAGGACAATCACATCAAGTTTGAGCCCAGCCTGGGTTACATAGTGAAACTGTCTCAGAAAAACCAAAAAAAAAATTTTTTTTTTTTTCCGTTAAGAAAACAGAACAGGGAGCCACCCAGCAAGTAGCTGCTGTAACAGTCTGTCGGATCTGTAGTTCTAAGTCATTCCCTGTATCTTGCTGTGTGTTTGCCAGCATTCATTCATTCACTCACTCATTTATTCAATGAGTATTTGCAGAGTGTGTGGCAGCGAAGGGTGGCAGATGGAACCTGACGGGCTTCTGGAGGGGCACCAGGACATCAGAGGGAGCACTGGCATCTATTCAGCACTCGTGGGCCGTGCCATATGTGGCCAGATTCTCCCTCCCCACTGCAACATGAGCACTTAGCAGATGGGGCCGGGAAGCCACAGACACTGGGTCGCGGGGCTCCTGTGCAGCACCTCTGGTGCCTGAGTCCGGTCCCTCTCTCCCAGCTCTGTGTCCTGCCAAATCTGGATTCCAGGTCCCACTTGCCAACGGACCCCGCCCCTCTCCCTGCTGCTTTGGCAGGACCAGATCCCTAGGGGCGAACACTGAGCTGTTTTCTGTCACCTTCTGCCTCAGGATCTTTGTCATTTCCTCCCTGGTTCTCCTGACCTTGCAGAGCAACCTTGGGGCTTTCCTCGGAGGGGAAGCCCAGCCGGGAAGCAGCCTGTGGAAAGTGTGGCTCTGTGCCTCCTGATCTTTGTCTGTCCAGCTGCAGAGCATCTGGGGGCTGAGGAGGCTTCCCTGGGTGGGTGGTGGGTGCTGAGCCTGGGACTCAGGAACCTAGACTCGGCCTCATTCGGGCTCTGTAGACAAAGACAAGTGACAGTCCCTCTCTGGGGCTGAGCTTCCCCAACTGGAACCAGGGGGCTGTGACAAAGCTCCCGCTTTGGCCTTGTGCATGGTACTGGGACTAGGGCCTTTGTGCTGCCTGCCACTCCTGCTCAGTGCTTGTGTGAGTCTGGTGGGTGCTGGCTGTGCAGGGGCTTGAGAATGGGCTCCAGACTGGGTGACAGCGCAGATGAGGAAGCCAATCTCTTGTTAACAGAGACTCCTCCCGCGCAGCACTCAGCTCAGCTTCCTGCCTCTCCCAGCGATGCTTGTGGCCAAGAGCTCCCTGCCAGAACTGAGGTCTGGGGCGAAGGGAGCCAAGGACAAGGTTCTCACGGGATGCTTCTTCTTCTTCTTTTCAGGGGTAACAGTGGTACACACATTGTACATTGTTGTCCCCAAATCATCCACCCAGAGCACAAGACATCTGCATTCAATTGTGCATGGGATGCTTCTGCTTCAGTCTGAACACTTGTGTGCTCCCAAGGTCCTTCTATTGAAATCCAACCCCCAAAACCATGTGTGGTGCTGTGTACCTGTAATCCCAGTGCTCAGGAGGCTGAGGCAGGAGGGTAACAAGTGTGGTGCTGTGTACCTGTAATCCCAGTGCTCAGGAGGCTGAGGCAGGAGGGTAACAAGTCATGTCCTGCCTGAGAACTTGGTGAGCCCTTGTCTCAAAATAAAACTAAAAAGGGGATAAAGCTCAAAATGAAAGCCATGAGTTCCCACACCACCATCATTACAACAATGACAAAAACAAATAATGAAAAAAAAAAAAACCACCCAAGCCACCCAGTTTGTGACATTTTATGATAGTGGCACAGATGTACAGATGCACATCCCCAAACCAAGAAGGCATACACCCCAACACTGCACTTGTGGATCTTCCTGCAACCTCCTTTTTTGTTGTGGTTTTAGACAAGATCTGAATTTGTAGTTCAGGGTGGACATGAAACCACTATGTAGCCCAGGCTGGCCTCGAACTTGCAGTGACCCTCTTGCCTCAGCCTCCTGAGTGCTGAGATTACAAGCAAGTGCTACCAGGCACGGCTTCTGCAGCCTCATTGACATCCTGCTCTGTTAGTTTCTGATCCTTAGCTTTCCCTACAGGTGGAGGCCAGTCAGGCAGCTTGGTTATAGGAAGAGACTTGTGGCTACGGATGTCCCTTTGGTCAGAGTGCGAGGCTCACCTCGGGGCTCCCCTGGGAACCCCCCCTCCCTGCCCCTGGGTCTCGGTCTCTTGGCCTACTCTATGAAAGCTCTGCATGTGTGCCCTCTGAGTGGCCTCTGGCCTTGCAAGCCCCACGAGGGCCCCTGACCTCTGCCCTCTCTGGTCTCCACGCTCCAGCCTGGTGCAAATGGAGCCCAGGCCCACGCTCCAGGGCTCCCAGCTGGGGTTTTAAGCCCCCAGTTCCATCTGCTACAGCAGCCCTGACCCTCTCCAAAGTGTGTGGAGACCAAGATGAAGGGAGGAGGCAGGCCACACTCCCCTGGAGGCCTCAGAGGTGGGAGTTGTCACTTCCAGCTGGTGCCCAGGGACCGAGGGAAGGCACAGGAGCTGGGGGGACAGGACAGGGTGGTGGGTGGGCCCCCCCCCCTGCTCTGCTAGGCTGGGTCAGTGCAAGGAATGCACCCTGCTGCCACCCATCCCTCAGGCTCTGCATGGATCCGGATTTCTTTTCAACAGAGACATGGGGGAAAGCCTTCTCCACACGTACTCTTGGGGTACATGAAACATTTTTATCTGGTGGAAGCACAATTGTAGCATTGCAAGACCTCAGAACACTGCAGAATTCTGGAAGCTCAGAGGCCCGGCATGGAGAGCTCGAATGTCAGAAAAGTGAGTCATGGGGATTTTGACTTTTAAACCATGCTCCCTCCCAGCACTGTATCCACCGGCCTCATGTGGCTTGGGAGCACTCGGAAGGTACCACCAGGGGAAGACACGGGATTCTGAGGACCTTCGTACAAAGCAAAGAACTGGAAGACATCACATCGATAATTTCCTCATATTAATTCCATGTCAAAATGATAATATTTGGGTATGTTGGGTTACATACAATCTATGTCTAAAATTAATTTTGTTTCTTTGATGTTTTAAAATATGAGCTGGGGGCCTGTAGCTCAGTGGTGGAGCATGTGCTTTGCTCTATCCCCAACACAAAGTCAAACGACAAACAAGAACGTGGCTATTACTGTACGGCGGCGTTGTGTGGTGTGGTGTGTGAATAACACATTTTCCTCCTCCACTCACAGCTGTAGCATGGGCAGACCCAGAACTCGGCTGTTACGGCCTGTGCTGCTGTGAGCACAGGTGTGCACACACCGCTGTGACCCTTTCAGGAAGCTACGTGGTGACAATAGCTGAGTTGAGTGGAATTTCTTTTTCTTTTTTTTTTTAATGGAACTCTTCTCGTTTGAGTGTTTTTTTTTTCTGGTAGTGGGAATCAAACCCAGGTCCTTCATCCTGAGCTACATTCCCAGCACCCCCCCCTGCTTTTTTTTGCTTTCTTTTTTTTTCTCTTTTGGTACCTGGGATCAAACTCATGACCTCACACTTGCCAGGCAGGTGCTTAGACCACTGAGCTAAATCCCCAGCCTCTCCCAGCACCCTCCCCTTTTTTTTGTCTTTTTGAGACAGGGTCTCACTATGTAACTCAGACTGACCGTGAACTCGCTATGTACCCCAGACTGGCCTGGAACTCTTGGTGACACTCCTGCCTCAGCCTCTTGAGTGCTGGGGTTACAAGTGTGTTCAGCTCTTGTTTTTTTTTTTGACACAAGACCTAAGGCTAAGACGCTAAATTGCTCAGGCTGGTCTTGAACTGAAGATCCTCCTGCCTCAGGCTTGCCAAAGGGCTAGGATTCTAGGTGGTTCCCAGCCATGAAAAGATGTGTAAAGGACAGGTGACTGTAGCTGTGGGGGTCAGGAGGGCACAGGTATCAAGAGGAGGACTTAAGGGTCCCCAAAATTCTTCAATTTTAAGACACTTTGGGGAGAGAAAAGAAAGGGCCTTTTTAGTGATAGGAATTCCAAGGTGTACTGGGGACACAGCTCACCCAAGGGTCCTTGCTGGGAGGACAGTCAGGGAGGGCTTCCTGGAGGAGACAAAAGGTGGAGACAGAGAGAGCAGAAGGCATCCCAGACCTTGTCCGTCTCTGCCTGCCTGGAGCAAAGGGGTCAGAGGGTGACAGGAGAGTGAGCAGACAACCTAGCACTGTGTGAGTGTGAGTGAGGCAGGCAGGGCGAGAGAGTGAGAGGGAGAGAGGAAACAGGGCCAGAGACACAGAGAAGGAAGGCAGACAGAGAACCCAGCAATTTAGGGGAGTGCCGGGTAAAAATAATTGCAACTGCGATAGCACTGTGCTAAGCTGTTTCCTAATATCTCATTTAATCTTCTCAACAACACTGTGGGCTGGGTATTATTATCCACATTTGAGAGACACAACTGAAGCCAAGGCATACAAGGGTGAGTGAGACCTGGCCCTGGACTCAGCTGTGGACCACCTGACCCCTCAAGCATGGCTGGAGGGCAGGCTCTGGGAAGAGGAGATGGCACAGGATGAGTGAGTGTGGCTGTGTGCTGTGTTGCTTCCTTTCCTCTTCCCTATTCCATCCTTCAGTCCTGGCTGTTCCCTGGGCAGGTCCGGCCCAGACAGGCCAGAGTGCAGGGAGCTTGGAATGGTAAGAACCTCTGTGCCTGTTGGAGCAGACAGCCGCAGGTGCGGGCTGGCCACTGTGCCATCCCAGGCCCGGGCCAGCCTCCGTCCCCTCACGGCCTGCCCTGCTCCTCCCTGCCTTCCCCACTCCACTGGGTCTAGACCTCCCACTGGACCTGTGCCTTTTTTTGGGGGGGCTGACTCTCCTCTACCCACCTCCTGGCTTCTGAGCCACAGGGCCAGAGAGCAAACAGCCCTGGGCCTCCTTGGTCTAGTTATAGTTCTGCCTCTAGCTTTATTCCTCATAATCTGGGCAGGCTCCTCCCTGTCCCCGTGCCTCAGTTTCTCCATTTCTATAAAGGAGGAGAATTGGACTAATTTGACAAGTTCAGGAATCACAAACTCAGATCCAGCAGAGTCCAGGAGAACAACACAAACATATTAACAAAGTAGCGCTGTGGTTCAGTGGCAGTGTCCTGCTGCGATGCCTGAGACCTTGGGTTTTGTTTTGTTTTTGAGACCCAGTCTTGCTATGTAGTTCAGGCTGGCCTAGAACTCATTGTTTAGACCAGGTTTTGCCTAGAACCTGCAGTGATCCTCCTGCCTTAGCCTCCCCAGTGCTGGAATTAGAGGCATGTGCCCCACAGCCTTGGGTTTAATCTCACCAGCAAAAACAAGCCAGGCATGATAGTGCAGGCCTGTAATCCCACCATTCTGGGAGGCTGAGGCAGGAAGACTGCAAATTCAAGCCCACCCTGAGCAATGTATTAACTCAATTAAAAAAAAAAAAAGGCTAGGCAATGTGAAGGCCCTGGGTCCAATACCCGCCACACTCGCACACAAAAGCTCAAACTGAGGAGGCGCCTTCCATCTGCTAACTCTGCCTGGCCAGGCCCTGCCTGCAGGGAACTTTGAGCCTCTCGCTGATAATGGTCACTGCAAGCGGCAGGGCTGTTTTCCCTTAGCTTATGATGCCATGGTGGTGCACACAGGGAAAGGGTGAATTAACTGCTCACGTTTGTTTGCAGAAGCCAGTTATCTCTCTGTGAGCAGTTGGAAGATCTTTTACCCTAACCTTCTCAGTTATCTAAGTCTCCTCTGGGGACTTGAAAGGATTGGGCCCGCTGGCCTCAGGACCTTCCTTTCCTTGCCACGTGGCTCTCCTGCAGAGTGGCCAAACCTCCCTTTCTTCATCTGTTAAGCAGGGTTAAAATCTCCAGCATATCTATCTCTCAGGGCTTCTGTGGGGCCACCAGGAATTGGTGTAAGAACAAGAAAGTGCATATTAAAAGCCAGAAAAATAGCAGATGTTGGTATACACCTGTAATCTAGCACACCACTCAAGAGGCTGAGGCAGGAGGATCGTCAATGAGTCCTGAAATATCTGGCAAGACTCCTGTCTTAAAAAAAAAAAACAAACCCTGCTATATATGAAAGAGATTGTGCTAGCCATGGGGAGGGGACACCTGGCCTCATCTTCAGGTTCTGCCTGACAGGAAATGGGCCCCAAGATGGGGCTGCTCTGGGCACTGGCTCAATAAACTCGTCAAATAGCAGTATCACTGATGCCTGTGTATCGAAGGGAAGGGGAAGGAATCCCGTGGGAGTGAAGGGAGGAGAAACCAAGCCCGGGCATCTGGAGTGGCTGGGCACTTACAGTCCCTGGGACTCCAGATGCAGGGAAAGTAGCCACAGGAATGTAGTCTTTTCGTGGGACAGACCTGGATTCCTGCCTGTGCGGTCTTGGGGAAGTCGCTCCACATTGCCGAGCCTCCTGACTCTGGATCGCTGGGGTAGTGAGCGTAGGACAGCAAGTGTAGGCACCAGAGAAAGCTGCTGCTCACTGCCACAGTTCCCTCCAGCTCCATCTCTGGGAATGTTTGCTTTCCAGAGCCGCTGCTGTCCACTGTCCAGCTGAAGCCGGCAGGCTGTCCATTTCACAGATTGTCTTGTTTGCTCACCATGCCAGAGTCTGCTGGTAAGCACAGAGTCCTCATCCTTTGAAAAGTTCACTGTGTGTGTGTGCACATGCATGCGTGTTCATGCATGCGTGCGTGTGTGTACGTGTGAGGAAGAGAGAGAGATAAAAGGAGGAAATGGCTACACCGTGCGGTCAGTGCTGTAATTATGGTGGCCATGTTCTTCAAACCACAAATCAGGTCACATGGGCTGACAAAGGCTATTTTCTGTCTCCACTGAAGTTGAACATGGAATCAAATATAGTTATACATTCCTGGTATCACCTTTTATTTTTAAAAAGAAATAAATGACATGAAATTTGGATTATCTGTAGCGGGGCATGGTGGTGCATGCCTGTAATCCCAGCACTCAGGAAACTGAAACAGGAGGATTGGTGTGAGTTTGAGGCCAGCCTGGGCTACATGGTGAGTTCAAGGCCAGTGTGAACTATAAAGTAAGACAACATTTAAAAAAAAAAAAAAGAAAAAGAAATTAATTTGGAGTATCTGTGACAAATCCCACACTATTCCCAGAAAATCACTAGAGCAGTGTGGCTGAGGCCCCAAACAGGTCTCTAACCAGAGCAACAAGGTTTCCTGGAGGAAGTGCTGCCTACACAGGGCTTTGAGGGCTGAATAGGAGGTCTGCATGGAGGGAAAGGGAGCTGGCCTAATGTACTCAGAGCAGCATCTACTCTTCTTGTTCTTGCCTTCCCTGCTGGCTAAAGGCATGGGGTCTATTTTTTTAAAGTTATTTTTTACTTTCATTATTTCATTGTTCCAAAGACTCTAGGTTCCTGGGCAAGGAAATTAGTACAGAGCATTAAAATAGCATAGTTAGCGGCAGGCATGGTGGCACATGTCTGTAATCCCAGCATTCAGGAGGCTGAGGCAGGAGGATCACTGTGAGTTTGAGGTTAGCCTGGCTTACACAGTGAGTCCCTGTCTCAAACCAAACCAAACCAAACCAAACCAAACCAAACCAAACCAAACCAAACCAAACCAACAACAGTGACAACAAAACCCCCAAAACCTAAAATAGCATGGTTACATTGTACTCTTATCTTTCGAGGGACTGCACAGGGTATGGCTGAGGGGCAACCTCTATCTGGTTCATCCCTGTGTCTCTTCCTCCTCTCCTACCAGGATGGTGGGAGAGGAATTCTAGAAGAGGTGTCCAGTGAGTGAGGGAACGAATGCCGTCATGGGCACTTGTAGATAGCCAGTGCTCCGTTCTGTGCTGTTCAATCCCATCATCTCACACTCAGCCAAGGTGGGCAGGTTGCCGCGATGTGCCTGGTGCTGCGTGGGGCACGGGGCTCAGGCGTGTCTGAAACAAACTCAGTCCTGCCCACAGTTTCCATTGACAAGGACCCTGAAGGAGGTGAGGAGGAGAGGAAGTGTGTGCCAGGAACATGGCCTGAATTAGGCAGTTAGGGAAGACCTGGGAGGAAATGAAGTTTAACCTGGAAAACTAAAAGATCACAGTGGTCATTCAGTGAACATTTATATAGTGCTGACATGGGACAGACACCATTAAAGATTTTCCATTTGTCACTCATTTAATTTTTACAAGCAGCCTTCAGGAGCATGTACTTGTTATTTATCAAGACAGGGTCTCACTACCTAGTACAGGCTGGACTTGAACCCCTGGCTGCCCTTCTGCCTCTGCCTCCGAGGAGAGCCACCGCTCCAGCTTTTACCCAGGCTTTAGAGATGAGGAAACAGCCTGGAGAGGTTTTGAAATAGACCAAGTTCATGTAACTTAAATGTGGCAGAGGTAGAATTCAGACGAGATTGGGTGCGTTCAGGGTGGTAAGGCCGTAGACCAGAGGTAGAATTCAAACCCAGGGAATCTGGAGTGATTCCAGACCCTTAACAAGGCACCAGTCAGTTAAAGGGGAAAGTGGGGTGTGGACCCCACCATGGGGCTCTCACAGAGAAGAGCTTTCATCCCAGGAGAGGGAGAGCTGCTGGTGGTTTGCAGGAGGAAATGGGCACCAGAGGCTGCATTAGGGCTGGGTGAGGGGTAAAGGGAAGATGTCAACCACATGGATCAAGGCAGAAAGGCTGGGAGGGCTGGAGGGAGGGGTGCTGAGGGTGGGGATGGAGTTGGGAGAGAGGAGAAACTAAGCCGGGCGTGGTGGTAGTCCAGCACTCAGGAGGCTGAGGCAGGAGCACTGCCACAGGTTCAAGGCCAGCCTGGACAGCATAGTGGGACCTATCTCAGAAAAACAAAGCAAACGAGCGAACAAAACCAAAGGCAGAAGCAGTGGCCCTGGCTTATGGGTCAGGTGTCCTGACTGGACCCGGGGGATTCTGACTGGACCTGGGCCTGGGGCATGGGTACCGGGGCTGAGCACAGTGAGGTCAACCTTTGACCTGACTTGGAGCTGGCCTTAAGGGATCTGAGAAAGCTGTCCAGGGTGCAGCGGGGTCACTGGGCCTGAGGAGGGGCCTGGGCAGGGGTGTTTTGAGGAGCAGAGGAGGGAGCCTCAGGGCAGCTCACATGCAGGTCCCCTGGATCCCCAGGTGGCTGGGGTCAGCTCTCAGTTTCCTCTCCGCTACTGGACCGCCCCCTGGGGGGCGTGGCTTCCCCACCTGCCTCATGTGCTCTCCAGGGCACAGCCAGGTAGAAAGCTTTGCCCAGTTCAGTGAGCAGCACTGCTAAAGACTGGAGAACGGAAAGGCCGTCAGGGACATGGAGCCACCCCACTCATGGGCTGCCCCTACACTGGAGGGTACACCTTCCGCACTGTGCCCAGCCCTCCCCTCGGTGCTCACACAGGTGACTGGTCACCGCCCTGACCTGTGGGGCCACTCATGCTTTCCTCCTCCTCTTCCTTTTTTCTTGGTCTTTTTGAGACAGGGTCTCACTATGCAGTTCAGGCTGGCCTTGAACTCATTTTGTAGCCCAGGCTGGCTTCAAACTCACAGCAATCCTCCTGCCCCAGCCTCTCAAGTGCTGGGGTTATAGACATGTGCCACCACACAGAGCCCATGTTTTTTTTTTCCCCCTGCTTTCTCTATCAACTCCCTTGGCAATACTCAACTCTTCCCAAGCCTTTGCACAGGTTGTGCCTGGTGTGGGGCTGCCTACCCCCACCTCTTCTCCCTGGCCCAGCTCAGAGCCTGACCCTCTCAAGCCTCCTCCCAGGCTGCCGTCCTGTGAACTGTCGCACCTGCGCTCACCTCTCCAGCAGGCCCAGGCCCTGAGGAAGGACATGCAGGTCATTCCAAAACAACTTCTGCAGAGTGCACACCCTGTACCTTTTAACCCCACTCCTCTATTGCCAGGAGCATAGTGCTTCAGTGCAGAGGAGAGGTGCACAGGGCTGCATGCATGCAGGGTGACTGTCTAAGGTGCTTTCTCACTGTGCCCAAGACCCAGGCCATCTTCAAGGCCTTCAGATTGCCTGCCACAGGAAGCAGATCACCAGGAATCTGCTGGTCTGTGCTGTTTTTTCCGGCCTCATAGGTGGCAGCCGGAGTATGTACTTGGTTGGACATGGCCTGCAGTTCGGGACTGCAGTCAACGTCTTTAGGCTTGGTCCTAGCTGATTGTCCTACCACACCCTAAGGTGTGTCACAGGCACCCATGAGAAGCAGAAGCCTGACCCCAGCTCCCTGGATCTGTCCGTGTTCAGCCTCAGCCTCTTTGCCTTCAGGAGACATGAGTAGGCAGACAGGAAGCCCCTCTCCCCAGGGGAAAAGGATGGTCTGTCCTACCTTTGCAAGGCCAGCTTGGTTCTTTATGCACTTGCACTTTGCTCTGACAGCTCTGAGGTTTTTGGAGCTTTATTCCTGAGGTTAATAATCTTGAGCCTCTGAAGGTCCTAAGAATCCATTAATCCAGTTTTCCAAATTTGCCTCCAGCCTCCTCCAGACCAGCAGAAGCAGGATCTCCAGGGGAGGGGCCTGGCAAACTGTATCATTAATAAAATAACTTCCTTAAAGGACTCACAACTAACATCCCCATCCGCCATGTTACAGGCTGATCTAAGGATGGCAGAAAGGACTGAGCTAGGTCTTGGCTACCCGTGACTCCCAGAAGGCATCTCGGCTCTCGGGCCTCGGCTTTCCCATCTCCTTACTGGGGACACCTTGCCTGACATGCAGGGGACTTGTGGTGGATGGAATGCCAGTGGGGGTGGGAAACAGGCACTGAGGGAAAAGAAATTGGCACAAGGTCATCCACCTCTCATCTGCCTGGTAGCTGGCAGGCAGAGGATTCAGCTGGGCACAACTTGTTGGGGGAGATGACATTCTAGGGAACAATGAACCAGTCAGTAAGGGAGCCAGACAGTCACGGTAAAGGACACGCAGGGGTTCGGGCGCAGGGCAAGGGGGTGTGTGGGAGGAGGTCCTGCGGGGTGGGTGTCACTCGGGCAGAGACCTCGCGGTTGTGAGGGAGCTGTCTGAGGAGGCCCTGGAGGACTGGCACCAGCCCAGCGTGCCCGAGCAGGGAAGGACCCGGGGGATTGGCCGGAGCGCTCTTGGGGCCCTCGGACCCTCGGAGGCGCGAGTCTTTGTCTCGCCTCTCGCCTCCTTCTCTCTGCCGCCTCTTCCGACCCCCAACGCTGTTCCCTGCCTGACCCCGAATAACTTGTTGGTTTCCCCCGGGCTTTGTTTCCCCAGGGTCATTGCCTCCAGGAGCCTCGGCAGCTGCCTAGGGTCCTCGTGGGTCTCGCCTCTGACACCCCCGCCGGCCCCCGCCCCCTACCCGCTCCGAGACCGGGGTCAAAGGCAGCCGGCGTCACGTGGTCGCCGAGCAGCACCGAATCGGCCGGGAGAGCCGAGGGAGAATCCGGGTGGAAGCCGAGAAACCCCAGCGACGATCGCAGTGCGGGTCCCGCCCCGGCCTCCGCCCCGGGGCGCTCGCCGCCCGCTGCCCTGCGGCCCCGCAAGGATCGCGCGGCGCCCGAGCCCCGGCTGGATCGAGCCCAGCGCGCACAGCCGGGCTCCGGGGAGGTAGGCGCGGGCCGGGGTTTCGGGTCTCTCGGCGCCTGTGCGAGGCAGCGCGCCCCAACTCCCAGCCTTCGGGGAGCCCCCTCCCCGCCCCGGGACGGGCAGCGCCAGCAGCGGGGCGCAGTGCCGGCGGGGCCTCGGGGCTGGGCGTCGGGAGGAGGAGGAGGAGGGAAGTGGGGAGGCGCGCGGGAGGCGGAGCGCGCGGCTGCGGCGTGGAGCGGGGGTGGCGGCGGCCGCGAAGGGGTTAACGCGGCCGGGGACCCCGGCGTCCGCGCCGCTCCAGGAGCGTGCTCGCCCGGGTGGCGCTCTGGCCGCGGCAGGTAAGAGGCCGGGAGGGCCGGGCCGGGCGATCTCCTGTCGCCGAGCCGGCGGGGCCCGAACCCGGCGTGCAGGCCGCGCGGGGCCCGAGCGGCCGCCGGCGCAAGTTTGGTGCGGGCGGTGGCGTCCGGGGCCCGCGCGCTGGGTGCGAGGCCGGCAGGGTGCGGGCCGGGGCGGCGCGGCAGCTGTAGGTCACGGATAATGTCACTCACGAGGAATGCCCCCTCCCCCTCCCCGGCTCGGAACAGGGGAAACTTTTGTCTGGGAGGGAGGGGGTTAGAGGCCGGGTCCCGGCTGGGAAAAGGAAGGCAGCCCGACCGGTTTTCTGCGGGCTCTGCGCGGCCTGGTCTCTGACTCCCCTCCTCCCTCGGGTTCCAGGAGCAACGAGTCCCCCCACCCCCGACGCTGCGCTTTAATGCTCTGGGACAGGAGTGAGGAGAGGACGCCCGTAGGACGTTGGGACTCTGGGACCTGGCAGAAATCTGAGGACACCACCTGGTTCTTACCGTGCCAGGAACCATGCCAGGCTCGGGGATAGAGAGGGAGCCCCACCCCCTCACGCCCCATTGTCTGTCCTCCCCCGGCTGCCCAGAGACCTTCTCAATGGTCTAGGGCAGTGCTGCTGGTTCTGTTAGATCTGGGTGTTTGTCACTTCCCAGCTGTGTGACCTTGAACCGGTATCGTCCTTTCACCCAGCCTCAGTTTCCTTACCTGTGAAATGGGAAAAAAAGTATCTGTCACAGTGCGAATGAAATGAGTCTGTGTATCTTAGTAAATGTCAGCATGCTTATATTCAACAAGTATTTATTGCATGTTTACTACATGCTGGGCACTGGGCTGATTGTTTTGTATATATTGCCTCATTTAGTTCCTCCACATGGTTATTAACTACATTTTATAGAGGATGAGACTGAGGTGCAGAATGGTAAAGGTCACACAGGTAGGAAGTGTGGCAGCTGAGAGAGACCCCTGTTCCCAGCCCTGTGTCCCAGCCACAGGACTGTACCAGGTCTTGTGTGTCTGGTCTCATGGTTTCATTTTCAGCTGAGGTTCAGTGGACACCTACCCCTCCTCCCCATCTCCCTGACCCCAGGCAATGCTCCCTTCTGCCTGCCACTTGCCTGGGTGAATCTTGTGCCCTGGCTCTTGTTAATGTGGCCAGCTGGAGCAGGAGGGAGGTCAGCTGGAGCTTGGGCCTGGAGCTCCGTGATGGTCCAAGGTCTATGGCTGGCTGGTCCCAGGCAGGAACACTCTCTCAGTGTGGGTGGGGCAGGGAGGAGCCTGTCTCCCTGGCTTCAGCTGGGGACAGCTGGTGCCTTTGTCAACAGGCCTCTTCCTGGGGCACCGAGGGGATGGCAGAGCCTGACATCTCCATTGAGACCACCAGGTCACTTCAGATCAGCAGGGGCAGAGACAGGACTCAGAAGTGCAGCCCCAGGACGCGGGGTTTATATCCCACATGTGTGCTTGTGTGACTTGGCTATGTGTCCTCCTTGCTAGCCCCAAAAGTCCTTGAAGCTGGAAGTAGGGAGTGAGCTTTGAGCCAGTGTGAGGACTGCAGAATCTCAGTGGAAAATGCGTGCGTTCACATCCACTAGCTCAGAGCTGGACACTCCATAGGACCTCAGAAAAAAAATCTTAGAAGTGAACGGGTGTGGTAGTTTAAACTCCCAAAGCTGTCATGCCCTGGGCTGGCCCAGTCTTTCCTTTGTTTCTTTGTGGGACAAGTCCTCACTACATAGCCTGACTGATCTTGAACTTACTGTATAGCCCAGGCTGACCTGGAACTCTCAGTGATCCTCCTGCCTCCACCTCCTGAGTGCTGGGATCACAGGCGTGTGTCACCAAGTGCAGCTATGGCCCAGTCTTTTGGTGGGTGTGGTATCTCATGCGACCAGTCAGACTCTGATGGGGGGAGGGAAGGACTTGAGTAGTTACTTTAAAAAAAAAATAGAAAACAAATGGCTGTTTAATTAATGACATCTTAAAACCTGGGGCTAAGGGTGGTGAGTGGGGTAGATAATAAAAGGAGTTCTTGGGGGAGGAGAATTTGTGTATTACAGAGCTGAGGCCTCTAGGGGCTGTTTGAGCAGAGCATGGGATTTGCCATGGTTTGTAGCTCTGGAGTCTCTGGAATGGAAGCCTCCCTGGGCTGACCATTCGCTATCAGCTCATAGAAGCAAGAGAGAAAATTCTGCTCAGCTACACCTTGAGAGGACCCAGACAAGCTGGGCACTGAGCAGAGGGGTTAGAGAGCTAACAGGGTCTTGACAACTAGGGCCATGCCTTGCCCTGTGGTCACTCTCCTGGTCATCATGATGAGAACAGGAGGAAAGAGTTCTGCAGGAGTTGACAGGTGAAGGAACGAGCAAGCAAGAGAAGATGGATAGTGAGCCCCCTGTCACACTGGGTATGCAAGGAATAGTTTTGGAATCACAGACTGAGGATGTGCTCTGCAATGAGAAGTCATAGACTGGGAGTTAGACTAGGAGCCAGCCGAGAAACTCTGCATCTGGGCTGGGATCTTGGCTGCCCACAGCTCTCTCTGCCCTGGGCTGGGGTCTTGGCAGCCCACAACCGGCTCTGTCCTGGGCTCGTGACCTGCCGGTCTGTGCTTTTGGCCTCATGTCTGCTTCAGGACCAGAGCCAGGCCTAGGCGTCTCTGGAGGCCAGGCAGACTTCTACTGGGTTGGAATTTGGTTTCAAGTATGGCTTGAAATATCTGCACTGTTTGGAGGACTTGGGCGTTTTTTACTTGAAGTGGAACATTAGGGTAATTCTTTAAATATGTATGGAAAATGTCTGCGGCGAGGGGTGACAGGGGACATGAAGTAGTTCGAGGTGTTGCTAGGTTTTGATTGGAGCAGGAGGAAAGACAAAGATCCAAGTGACAGCTATCAGGCCGGATGTGACCAGTGTTGGTTTTAGATGGGCTGTGAAAGAGCAGTGGAGGGACAGCTCTGCTTGTAAATGTCAGCAAGGCTTCCTGGAGGAGGAAGTGTGGCAGGCTGTAGAAGGGTGACAAGGGGGACAAGGTTGGATTGCATCATGGGGAGCCTGCTGAATCCCATTCCCAGATTTGGGGGCTGAAAAAGAAGACAGGGTGGTAAGCAGCTCGTTGAGGCGACCAATGCCTGCTACTGTGCCTTGTGTCAGGCGCTGTGCCAGGCTCTGTACAGACGCCCCATTGAATTACACAATGCCCCGCAAGGAGCTGCTGCCACCACCGCTGCTGCCAGTCACCCCACCCCTGCCCTATTTTCAGATGGGGGAGACAGGCTCAGAGAGGTAGAGTCTCTTGCAGAGCTGGAATTCGAACCCACACCTGATCTCTGTGAGCCCTATCATGTTGCTTTTCTCAGGGTCATTTGACTGAAGATGGTGGTGAGACCGGCAGGGTTTGGACCAGCCCAGGGTTGATGCTTATCCTGACCTAGCAAAGGGCAGAGCAAAGTCTGACTCCGGCCCTGGGACTGAGCAGGAGGGCAGGAAGGGGCTGCAGGATGAAGTGGGTGTCATCACAGGTGGCCTCAGGTGTGGAGGATGTGACACGGAGGAGCAGTACTACCACTTTCAGATTCCTGCAGGCCAGGGGCAGAGCCCTGGGGTCTCACTGTGGGGTCTCACTATGTAGTTCAGGCTGGCCTCAGATTCAGTGATTCCGCTGCCTCAGCCTCCCTCGTGCTTGGATCACAGGCATGGCCATTATGCCTGACCCCTGTGGGGCTTTTTGGGAAGAGACAGTACCAAAGGTGGCAGCTGTAGGAAAGCTGATCTGGAAACGTGCACTTCCTAGGGAGGCCTTTGCTGCAGGATATGCAAAACACGCTGAGTGGAGCGGGTGCCGGAGGATGTGCCCCGGAGGATGTGCCCCGCAGGGTCAGCCTTGGTGGCTGTTCTCAGTTCCCTTTTCACCCGAGAGCCTCAGTGTCCGGGTGGTGCTTGGCCAGCATCCAGCGCCTGCCTTTCTCATGGCATTCTGAGCTGCCCTTGTGCGGTCTTGGGAAGTCCCATCCCACCGTTCTGCAGCGCCCGCCCGCCCGCCCGCCTGGGAGCGCACTCAGCCCAGCCCCTAGGGTTGTCTGGGCAGTGGCCAGAGCCTGCACTTGAAGGACTGTGGTTTCACAGAGGCCTGGAACCTCCGCTTCCACTTCCCCATCTGCGAAACCGGGTCAGCCTCCCCTCTGTCCTCAGCTGTGAGCGCTGGGGCTCAGTCACAAGTCAGGGTGAGTGCTGGGGTTGAGAAAGGGGCTGTGAGTTTGTGGACGTGAAAGAGAGGAGGGGAGGTGGCATTCGGTGCCTATGGTGGTTCCCCTCCTTCCCAGTGCTGGGGGTCCTCTGTGGGCTCTGGGCTGACAGTGGAGGGTTCCGCGTGGGGCTGCTCTGCAGCTTGGCCTTTCAGCTTGGGGCTCTGAGGGCTGGAGCTCTGGAAGGGAGGCTGTCTTGAATTTTTTGGCCTCGGGGCTAACACCAGAGGACCACCAACACTTTTCTAGACGGAGGACCCTTGGTCCTAAATTGCCTCTTGGCATTTCTTTATCTTGAAACTGAATGGTCTACTCTAAATTAATTAACTTCTTTTTCCTTGGTCTTTTTTTTTTTTTTTTTTTTGAGACAGGGTCTTGTACTCACTATGATGATTCTCTTGCCTCAGCCTCCTGAGTGTTGGAATTATGGTTATTGCCACCATGCCCAGCTTCTAAAATGAAACCATACAAGACAAATGAGCATTCATTTACTTGAGAACAAAGTATGGGGGATGGCTTTACCACATGCTGACAGTGCTTCTTGCTTTGTCCCCCTCAACACTCAAGCAGTGCCTGCCTCTGCTCTGTTCATACTCAGCAATGGGGATTGAACCCAGGGCCTTTGCATTGCTTTTCATTCACAGCTGTTTTTAATTTTTTGATATAGGGTCTCACTAAATCGCTAAATTATACAGGCTGAGCTCAAACTTGGAATCCTCCTGTCTCAGCCTCCCAGAGTGCTAAGATCACAGGTGTGGGCATCCCCCTTTCCCCGGCCAGAGCTTGTCTCCTTTCACCCTGCTGGCTGTGCCCTGTCCCTTCTTGCTTCTGTATCTCTGTTAGCAGTGAGGAGCCCCCTGGCTTCCCCCTGCCTCCGCCCATGTCTTCTTGGCACTGTGCAGCTCCAGTGTCACCTCTGCCGTGCCATCATTTCTCATTCTCCAGGACTAGCGTTGCCTGGGCTCTTTTGTATGCACAGAGCCTGTTACGTGACCCTTCTGTCTTGGCTTTGAACTATGGTTCCTTGAAAACCCATCTCATATCCTCTAGGCCCTGTACTCCGGAGGCATGGGTATGAAGAGGTGGGCAGAAAAGGTGGGCAGCCCAAAGTTCTGAATTTAGGTCCCAGTTCTGCCACCATTAGCTGTAAGGCAAAATACCCTAAGTCTCTTGGGATATTAGTTATCTTCCCTACAAGATGGGGCTAGAAACAGTGGTGTTTTGTTGGGAGGTTGAGCAAAGCAGTTCCCGATACATAATAGAGTCCAGTAGGCAGGAGTGGTTCAGAGGTAGACTGGCTTTGTTGCAGGGATGGAGGACTCCTTAGAATCTGAGGTGAGTCTGGGGTAAGGGCAGATTCTGGACATTCTGCCTCGTGGCCCAAGAAGGATTTTTCAGAAAAGAAGCTGAGGCATGGAGCTGCAGCAGGTACTGATCACATTCAGGAAGCCAAATTTCCTCTCTTTGCTAGACTTGTGCTTTCTGTCTTCTTTCCTGTCCCCAGGTTAAGACTGTTGAGTCCCTCGTAGCTATGCTGAAGGGCATCTAAAGCTGGCACCAGATGAGTTGGGCTGGTGGCTCTGGAGCTGCCTTCGTGACCAGGGACCCATCCCCATACAAGCATGGACTGTGGGCTGGAGCTCTAGGAGGCTGCTTGCGCCCTGACAGGGAAGAGCAGGTGGTGACAGGAAGCGGTGATGTGGCTTTGAGCTAGACAGCCAAGTGTAGAAGTGAGGCACAGAGCCAGATGGCCTGTGGTCAGATCTTTACTGAGTGACTTCCAACTTGTGGGACCTGGGGCAAGTGGTTTAAGTCTGTCTGTTCAAGGGGGATAATCATTGTACCCATTTTGCAGCATTTAGAAAGATAATGTGGGAATCTGGGCACTCAGAACGCTGACGCAGAAGGGTTGCAGGTTTCTGGACAGCCTGGGCTAAGTGGTAAGACCCTGTCTCAAAAAACAAATAAAAAAGGAAGGGAGATAGTGGCGGGACCGTCGTACCATACCTTCAGTTCGGTTAGATCTGACGGTCGTGGTTGGTGGTGTTCTCCACGCACATGGTGCTCACAGCAGCGTTATAAGATAGGGCTGTTGAATTCCTTCTTAGCAGATGGGGCAAGTGTGGCATAGAGAGGTGGGAGGGAGAAGTTTCTAGAGTTGGGGTTACAGCCAAGGGATGTACCAGGGAGGCTAACTTCGACTCTGTGATAAGGAAACAACAGAAATACCAGGGCAAGGCAAGGTGGCGGGGGTTATGTCGGGAGGGAACAAGCGCCATTTTTCTGGAGCAGAGAAACTAAATCCACAGCTCCTGTGACTGAGACGTGGGGATTATTATCTCCTTCAGGCCTTAGGCCCAGCTCCATGAGGGAGGGCTGCAATTGCCAGCATCTCCAGGCTGGCTGAGGATTGGCTTGTCAAGGCATGTCCCCAGGTGGCAGTAGGTGCAGGTTTTCTGTAGCCATTTCCCAGTGGCAGACACATTTGTTTCACAGCAGCGGCCTTGCACATAGCTGCCTGCCCAGGCAGAGGCCAGATGAGGAAAGTGAGGGCTGTCATAGTGGGGCCTTTGCTCAGGCTGTGGCCTTGGGCTACAGGTCCTTCCGCCTTACACCTACCTATGCTGCTCCCACTCCTGCTTTTATACAAAGAAGCATCATCTGTTTCCAGAAGCTCTCCCTGCTTCACTTGTAGATTGAATCAGTGGTTCTCTAAAGTTGAGCTGTGGACCAGCAGTGTCACTTGGAAAGTTGTGGGGGAAGAGCACGTTATCTGGTCCCACCCCAGACCTACTGACTCAGCGGTTTGTCCTCCCCAACTCCCAAGCTCTGAGCTGCATCTCTTGGTCTTACTTATTTAGGCGGGGTCTCATTGTGTAGTCTATGGCCCGTCTACCTATGCATTGTGTAGTCTATGGTGGGATTGCAGGGGTGCACTGCCATATCTGGCTTTTTCCTAGCTCTTTGTATATTTATTTTGAGACAGTCTCACTAACTTATCCAGGTGGGTCTTGAGTTTGCAGTCCTCCTGCCTCAGGCTCCACAGTAGCTGGGATTACAGCTGTGGGGCACTATGTGTGGTTGGCAGTGTGCTTCCAGATGCCTGCCAGGGGATTCTGGTGCCATTTGAGAACCATCTTGTTAGAAAAATGGATGCCTTCTTCCTGGTGTTCTTGTTTTCAGCATATTCAGATACACAGCACAAGTGGGGGAATTAAGAGTAAAGCTCGGTTTCTCCCTACCGTGTCCTCAAAGAGCTACTGCCTTGGGACAAGTCTTATAACCCAGGAAACAGTCTAGTTTTGTAGCAGCAGGGCACAGCCAGAGCCCAGTGTGTTACGGGACAGTGTGTGGCACCTTGAGTAGGATTGGACCAGGGGGCGGAAAGAGTGGAGCTGGGTTTGTGGGTGGCAGGGAATATGCCAGCTCCATTGTGAGGCTGGAACCAAGGCTGGGGTTGGGCAGTATGTGTGGGTCCTGTTTTAGAGAATATACGCTGGGGCGTGTGTGTATAGCAGAATTTAGATTGCTTTTCCTCTTCCCCTTCCTCCTCCTCCTCCTCTTCATCCTCTTCTTTTTTGGTTTTTTTGAGACAGGGTCTCACTATGTAGTGCAGGCTAGTCTTGAACTTACTGTGACCCTCCTACCTCAGCTTCCCAAGCGCTAGGGTTACAGGTGTGCATCACCATGCCTGGTTAGATTGATTTTTTAAAAGGTATCCTCAAGTATGCAATCTATCAAATGAGTGAGTCAGGTCTTGGGGAGGGCCAGTGGACAGTGCCAGGGTGGCTGGCCCTCTTGCTTTCAAGCTGGGTCTCTGCTGTAGACATTGTTGGTCTCTGGTTTTGTGAATGGGCCATCTGAAGGCTGAGGCTAGGTGCTGAGTGCAAGGCCTCCCAGCTAGGGCAAGAGATTAGATTGGCAAGATAAAATGGATCTCCTTTGGATGGGATCTGAGTCTACCACCCACTCTGCTGCTCCTTTCTGCTTCAGTGTCCCTGCTGTATTTCCCAGGAGTCCAAGGGCTTCCCCAGTGCTTTATGAACCTTTCACTTCACAGTTTGGGAACTGAGGCCCAACCAGGAGCAGGAGCTGCATCAGAGTCACTGTTGGGACCAGAACCAGAATTGTCTGTTAGATTTCATAGCCAGAGAAGTGTTTATTTCCAAACAGTCCCCCTACCCCGCCCTGTGCATGGCAGGCGGACGGATTGCCTCGGGATGGCCAGGACAATGCAAGGGGCAGAAGCTGGGGTGCCCTGGGACAAGGCTGCCAAGAAGGGGTGGAGCGGCTTCCAAGAGGAAGAACACCAAGAAGCCCAGCTCCAGGAGGAAACCAAATGTATTTTCTTGGTCCTGAGAGGATATTTAGAACAATGGCAGCGGGACAGGGAAGCCAAACTATAAAAAGGACTTCTTGATTTTCTTAAAAACTAAAAGTGGGGTCTTTATGTTTGACATTTGTTTCCCTGAAGGATATTTATATAACTTCCTGAAAGCAGGACCCCAGACGGACTCTGGGAAGTTAGCTAGGTGCTGTTGTTTATGGCCTTGGGCTTTGGAGCAGGGCAGGCCTTCCTTGGGGAGTCTCCCCATTTTGTAATCGATGAAAGGGGGCTGTGAGATGGGAGCAGCTGCCTGAGATCACACGGTGAGGTGGCAGGGGTCTTCCTGTGCTTTGCAAGGGGCTTCTGTTTCAAGTTGCCATCCCCTGGACTGGCATGGAGACTGGCAAGCCTACTGCAGGTCTGGGCTGCAGTGGCTGGGCACCGGGGTGGTGGCTGGTGGGCCTGGTAACAGCTCCCCCATCCAGATGCCAGGCCCAGCTGTGCACCGGCTGCCCAAGCAGTTGGGAGCTGTGAGTCACACCCAGTGGGTACATAGGCGAAGGCCACCGTGTGTCGTGATTCACTGAGTTCTCCAGGCCTGGAGGGATGACTAGGCCCTGAGCCCCGACTTCTGCCCACGCTTGTGGATTAAGGGCTCTGCATTTGCAGATATGAGGGAGCTTAGGGGCCTGAGCACATCTTCTCCCCTTCCTCCTTCTGTCCTTGAGGACCCTGTTCCCTTGCTTCCCCGTTCCTGACACCAATGCAGGTAGTGTCTGTGCCCCTGAAGCCAGGTGCAGCATTTTGTAGGCATTTCTGTATATTTTTTCTGAAGAAAGAGTCTTGTCATTTTCATCTGGTTGGCAGAGGACTGGGTGTCCCTGTGAGGTGCTGACAGGATGGCAGATGCTGTGCCGTCCGCTGGAGGGATGTGGCGTGGTGCCGGTAGAAAGGGCCCGGTAGCCTTGTGTGCCTTGGTCTCAGCTGGCTGTCAGTTCTAAGCCAGCTCCTCAGTTACCAGCTGCAAGACCTTGGGTGAGTTATTTATCTGTGCTTCAGTGTTCTCATGTACAAAGTTGGACTCATAAGGATATTTATCTCACAGTGCCATTGTTGGACTTTTAAATAAGAGAATGCACGTGAAGGGCTTAGCCCAGTGCTCCCTGAAAAGTGGTCACTTGGTGAGAGTTTGCTGCTGTGGTCTGCCCCGCCCTGCTGCCGGGTTTTCCCTGTGATCTTGTGTGAATGCCATTATCTTGGGGTCGTGGTCCCCTCCCCAGCCTGTGCACTCTGTCTTAGGCTCTCCAAGAGCTGGGGTGAGGCTGGAGTGAAGCAGTGGGCATGGGGGGCAGGGGGACCTTGCGCATTCTGAGACTCACTGCCCAGGCCCTCCCTGGCTTTGTCCTCAGGCAGGGTTATGTAACAGCGGGGCCTGGCCAGACAGGACACAATTTTCAACCTCATTTTGTCCCTCCATTGTCTCTTCCTGTCCCTTCCCCCACAGGGCTGTTGTTAGCTGCTTTCCCTCAAGCTTCAGGTTTGAAATCGGACCCCTGCTAGTCTGCCACTGATTGATTTAGTCCAGGAGGTTTGCTGGCCAGTGGCCCCTCCTCCTACCACCTCGGCACCAAACGGAGCTGGCGCCTTGGTCCTTGCTTTGGGTGCAGTGACAGGCACCCGTTTTTTTAGGGGGTGGGTGTAGGGAAGGCAGGCCACTTAGTTGTCTTAGGCCCCGGTCTGCCCTACTAAGCCATGAGGCCCCTTTGAACCCCTTGTGGGTCCAGCACCTGCCCCCCAGCCTTCCCCATCCTTGCAGAAGAAGCCTCAGCTCCCGTGTGTTCTCTGTCCCTTTTAAAAGAAAACAGAGGTTGCACACTGGCACAGTACGTCAGCACTGTGGGTAGACTTTGGCCCATGCCAAATATTGAGCTAGTTGCCAATAGGAGATTTTACATAAAAACTCAGACATCTAGCTTTATTTCAAAAGTGGGAAGACTGAAAACCTCAAACCTGTGTTCTCCGGCAGCCAGCACTGGTGATGAGGCCTGTGTACTCTTCTCAGCCGGCCACTTGGGCCATCTCTCTGGTCCCCCAAGGCCTCGGAGCTTGTGGGCCTGTCTTCGAGGCACGGGTTGCTGTGTCTGCTGTGCTGGGCCATTTGGTGCTGCCTTGTCTGCCTCCCTTGGGCTCACAGAGGGCAGTGAGGGCGGGGCTAACTCATCACTCTGCGCTATGCGTAGGGTCAGGACTGTGTACCCAGCAAGGGCATAATAAGTGCTTCCTGTGGGAAGGGAGGGGTGGCTGAGGTGAAGTTGCATATGGTGAAGGCCCAAGGATCAGCTTGCTGCCCGTCCCCTCCAGTTCCTCCCCGCCAGATAAGCTCTGACTTAGCCACTGACCCAGGCAGCTTCTTAAAGCCGCAGATAAGAGCTCCTGAGAGCATCACAGCTGCGGCCCAGCACCCAGGTGCCTCTCACTTGTGGCCAACCCACAGCTCGTGCTCCACCAGAGCTTGGGAGAAGCCAGCCACCAAGCGCAGACAGAGGAGCAGGGTGAAGGGGAGCACATATCTGTGCAGGTGGGTGCCAGGCTGCCCTTCCCCTCTGTCTGCTCTGTGCTCCTTTGAGAGCTGGTACTTGCTCCATCAGCTTCTTTGTCCAGCATCTGTCCATTCAAAGCTCACTGAACTCTTAACTGAAATCCTAACTATGCCTCAAGGCCAGCTAAGATTCCTCCTCCAGGATCACTGTTCTGAGTACAAGAAAAACCTGGAAAGCTTGCAAGAAATACATGTAGATTACTGCTCTTTTCTGCCCCACCCCCTGCTCTGATTCCTTGTCTGCAGCACCATCACCCCCTCCCCTGAAGATCAGGCATGGGGGCCTTTAGACCACACCTTGACAGCCCCGTCTCAGTGCCCAGAGCCCAAGGCTAGTAGGAATGACTCTTGGGCAACAGTGCTGTTGACTTCATCATACCGTCCCTCTCTGGGTCTCTGTTTTGCACCCTGAAGTGACAGACTGGGCTGCTCCTGGCCATTGTGGCTGAGCATCCTTTGAGCCATCCCGAGAGAACACCCCAGAGGCCATCTAGCAGGTGCTTGAGAGGGTGGGCTGAGGTGTCCCAGCCCCACCTGGTGAGGCCCAGGTGAGCATTTCGTGTTCACATTGGGAAACAGTTTAGAAGAGACACACTGAGCTCTGGAGGAGGAGGAGGACGAGGGTGGGACATAGGGCTGGAGCGGGCAGAGTTGGAGCCGTGGTGTGAAGCACCTAGGTAGAGCCCAGCCTGGTAGTTTAGTGATCTGGCCTGAGGTTGGCTTGCTCTATGGTCCTGTGGCACACAGGCTGAGGCATTACGTGGAAGCCTCAGCGGGCCATCTATAGCTAAGTCAACTGAGGCAAATGGAGGAAGGAGCCTTTCCTAGGGTCAGGCATGAGCTATGGAAGGCTGGGCTGGTCCAGGTCTTGACTGTAGGCAGGATCACACTTCTCTGTCTCCACCTCCCTTGGCAGGGTTAGGGGCAAATCACACAGCTGGGACAATCATCTGATTGTTTCTGAGGAGAAGCCAGAGTCTGGAAAAGGGAACCATAGTCATAGCCACCCTGGAGGCATGAAACTAGTTGGTATGTGAGAGACCCTTCAGCCATCTTGTATCCCACTTTTTTGATTTTCCTTGAACTGTCTCTGCTGGACCAGCTGTCTCTGTGCCCACTTCCGCCTGGCACTGGCTTCATGCTCTTTCTTATGAGAACAAAGCTTCCTTCTGTCAGTCCCCTGATGACAACAGGAGAAGAGCAGGCGTGGCACTGGGCCTCCTTCCTCCTCCTCCACTTGCTGGGAGCATGGGGCAGTTCTGGTGGGGTGTGAGGGAGCCAGCAAAGCCCTGTTCATGTTTCCTCCAGCAGCCCAGTGTCAGGACCCAGAAGTTCCCCATCAGTGGTCAGAAGAGTGCAGAAGGCACCAGACAGTGACAGAACCCATTGGTTCTGGTTATCTCAGAAAGCACTAATCGTCTCGCTAGAGACTAATTGTGTGAAACCGCTCAGGGTTCCAGTGGCACTGGTATGGGAACAGCCTTCTGGTAACCCCTCTCTCTTCAGGGTATTTCAGAGACCAAAAGCTGTGTCTGAGTGGGGGAGGTGATTTTACCGAGTATGACTGTCTACTTTGTTCCAGGCTTTTCTCCAGGTGAACAAAACAGACAGTGTCCCTGCTGCGGATGTGGGGCTGACATGCTCGTGGTGGGCTAGAGGTCAACAAACCAACAATGCGTATGTGCCAGGCTGCAGGAGGTGCTCAGAAAAATAAAGCTGGGTTGAGGATGGAAAGTGTGACCTGAGGACAAGGCTCTGCCAGTCAGGTGGGCATGGCTGCAGATTCCAGAAGGGACAGGGAGCCATGGAAATCTGGGGATGAACACTGCAGGGGGAGGGAGTGCACACCCCAAGGTTGCATAAGGCAGGAGGGCGAGGGGCTTGTGTGAGGATGGCAGAGGGGGCAGGGCTCCTTGGCCCATCAGGAGGACATGGCCGTTGGAGTCTGAGTGCGGGGGAAGCTGGGCCTTTGCGACTGAGGACCGACTTGCTTTGCCCTACAGTACATTGGAGAGGATGCAGGATGGCCCGCCCTGAGGGGAGCTGTGTCACCAGATGAGTGAGGACAGCAGAGAGGACAGTGGCTTAGGGCGGTGAGGGGCAGGGTGGGCATCGCACAGGGCTCAGATTCTGGATTTGTGGTTCAGGATGAGCCGACAGGATTTGCTGGCAGATTAGATGTGGATGTGAGAAGAAGAGAGCATTGACGCCAGGCTTCTCAGTGAGGAGCTGGGAGGTCAGCGTTGGCAGCCAGCAAGCAGGTTTGTGGAGGGAGGTGGAGGTTTCAGATGCGCTGAGTTAGGTTGAGGGTATGTGCTGGGGTGGGGAAGATGAGTCCTGGGCACTTGTGTTCCAGTTGCTGCTAGGAAAAGGATGCCCTGGAAGATCCCCTTCAACTTTGAGTCTGTTCTGTGAGAATAAAGCTTCATGGCCCCTTCGCGTTGCTTTGTTCTCCCAGAACCTCCTGCTTCTCCCTTCTCTCTGAACAGAGGCAGAAGCAGATCTAGGGACCATCATGGTGGAGGTCCCAACCTGGCTGCCTGGCATGCCTTGTGCATGGGGACTGGGGGCGGGAAGAGGAGGGGGCTGGAGGCCTCAGGCCTTGCCCTGGCCCTGCTACCTGTGGGGAGAACCATGTGCTGCGGAGTCCTCTGCAGTGTTGAGCTGGCCTCTACGGTCAGAGGCTGGTGGGAGGGGTTCGTGGAGACTTGCAGCAGTTAAGAATCTGGGCCTGGAGTCAGGAAGGCTCAAATGTGAATCCTTTCTCAGCCACTTGGCTGAGCGACTCTGGGAAAGTGACATGACCTCTCTGAGCCTGGATTTGCTCATCTGTTTTAATGGGCCACTCATAGTCTCTGCTTCCCAGGGTTACTGTGAGGGTCATGTGAGAAATACAGTCCTATCTTGGTTCTCAACTCCTTTGAAACTTGTTAAGTTTGGTACTCGATGCCTTTTTTTTTTTTTTTAATTAAGTTTATTGGTACGTTGTAGGCATACACAAAGCGGGGCTGGGGATATAGCTCAGCAGCACACTGCCAGTCTGGCAAGCATGAGGTCATAAGTTTGATTCCTGATACCAAAAAAAAAGATACACACAAGGTACTCGATGCTTTTTGATATGAAAATTTTGTTCTAGTACTTGTTATTTGTGTAGTGCCTGACCTGCAAGCTGGAACTATTGGTGTCAATTGCCTCAGGATTTTCTGCTCTTTGCAGCCAGAATGACTTACTTGATTCTAGATGTTTTTGGTACTCATGACTCCCAGAACCCATTAACCACGAGCGTGGAGGTGCCACTGTACTCAGAAAGCTCTGAGCAGAGGCTCTGG
Source organism: Hydrochoerus hydrochaeris (assembly GCA_004027455.1). Lineage (NCBI taxonomy): Eukaryota > Metazoa > Chordata > Mammalia > Rodentia > Hydrochaeridae > Hydrochoerus > Hydrochoerus hydrochaeris. The sequence continues at coordinate 38,719 of PVLA01006194.1, read as the reverse complement.
CACATAGCACCCTCGGTAAATACGAGCTGGGAGGAACAACGGCCTGCTTGGCCCCTCGGGTTAAAGGGCTTTCTCCAGGGGTGGTGGGAGCCATAGGCAGTTATGTGGCAGGAGCATGTTGCATACATGTTTTTTTTTGTTTTTTTCCCCCCGCACCTGGGATGGGACTAACAACCTCATGTTTACCAGGGTGGGCCCATAGTCAACTAAGCTAAACCCCAGAGCTGGATACATGGTTTGATGGAGCAGCCATGAGTGCAGAGGCTTAGGCTGAGTCCTCTTGGAAAGTCCCTGCGCCTTCCTCCTTCTGAGTGCTGGCCCTTGTGGACTCCCCACTCCTTCCTTCACCTGCCAAGGGCTTTTGTTGATTTGGCATGGCAGCCTCTGTGTCACACAGGCCCCTTGGGGATGAAGGTGGTTGTTTTCTTTACAGTCCCCTGTAGGTTCTTTGTGGTCCTCCTAGTGGTCAGCTGTATGGAATGTGAGTGAGAGGCTTTGAGGAGTGGTCACAGTGATGGGACTAACGTAGCATACAGGGTTTCTGAGCCAGGCATGGTGACACATGCTACTCTAGAGGTGAAGCAGGACGATATCTTGAGCCCAAGAGTTAAAGGCCAGCCTAGGCAACATTGCAAGACCCTATTAAAAAAAAAAAAAAAAAAGAAAGAAACGTAGCATATGGAGTGGTGGGCAGGCCAGGCCCTGGAGTGGCATTCCACGGGGAACTCCCGTATGACCTCGGCTCTGGTCTGAGTCCAGGCTGGGTGGTGCCTGCTCCACTGAAGCTGAAGAGAGGCTGACAGTGGAATGTGGCCCCCTAAGAACCCACACTTCACTGGTGCCCAGGCATGCCAGCCAAGCCCTTCGCTGCTGCATGCCTCGTGTCCAGCAGCTGAGCTGTTCCAGGACAGCCACGGACATTTTGGAGTCCCTGGGGCTCGTGGCCAGGGCATCACTGGGCATTGCTTGTTTTCCCAGGGTCCAAGAGTCTTTCAGGATGGCAGGGGCTCTGGAGATATTCCAGGGACTTTCCCTAACAGCTGGGTAAATTACGGTCCAGAGAGAGCAAGGCACTTGACCAAGGTCTCACACGGCCTCCCTCTCATATCTGTCACCTCCTTCTGTTCTCACGTCCGTAGCCCAGACTCCTGGCCTAGTGCCCAGACAGAGGTTTACACCCGCCTCCCTCTTGCAGGCTCCTGAGAGCTTTGTGTGCCCTCCTGCTATCATAATCTTGCCTTGCCCTGCCAGGCACATACGCTGCTTGGTGTGTCTGGCCTCCTGTTCCCTTCCAGTGGTTGCTTGGGAGGGAGCCTCCCAGACAGTTGTGCAGTGCAGGGGTTTAGGCTGTAAGCTCTGAAGCCCAAATGTGTGGATTTGAGTGCCACCTCTGTCGCTTCCTAGGCTGGTGACCCTGGGCATGATGGGCCACCTTCCTGGGCCTTAGCTTCCCCCATCTGTGCAGTGAAAGCAGTGGTAGCACTAATTAATGGGGGTGGTGGGATCAGGCACCTGAGAAGACACATGAAGGGCCGGCATGGCGTGAGCTGTCAAGTGGTTGTCACATTGGCATGAATTGTCACAGAGGCCCATTAGGACTGGTAGAAGCAATGGGGCGATCCAGGCCTGTGCAGGGTGGCAGAGGAGGTGGGCACAGGTTCATTCTCAAATACCACTTCTCTCTGTGCCTTTTGCGGGGTCATTTACCATCTGGGAATCCTACTTTCCTTTTCCAAGAAAATGGGAAGAAATCGCAACAGAGCCGTTACGAAACTGTGCTGTGCTGCCAAAGCAATGCCTGTGAAAAAGCTTTGTACACGTAATGATTTAAAAGTGGCAGGTGGTGGCTGTCGTGTGCGGCTGGCAACAAAGACCTTGTGACCATAGTGGGGAACAACTGGCTGGCTGCTGGCTGGTCAGTCTGCAGAATGCTCAGTGCCCACACAGGCTTCCCATCCCCTCCTGCTCCTGGCCGCCTCGCACATTGGCCCCAGCATTATGTGCTAGAAAATGTGGGCGGTGTAAAGACCCTTTGGCATTTTCTGGGCCTGGTGGGTTTTGGGTTCTCAGCGGCTGATGCCACAGAATGTGGAGATTAAGAGCGAGGTGTTGTTGGATTGAGTATCACTCAGCAAGCAAGCATTTTCCAGGTGCAAGGTTGAACAAGTTGCCTAACCTACCTGAGCCACAGTTTCCACATTTGCAAAATGAGGCCCTGTCGATGTGAAGGCCATGAAGTTAGCAAAGAGCCCAGCACCTAGTGCTGCAGGATAGTCATTTGCAGTGCTGAGCACCATAGGTGTGGTGGGTGGTGGGATTATGTGGAGCTGGGGCCCTGGTGCCCATTTCTGGGGATTGGCTAGAGGTCATTATGCTTCCTACAGAGTCACCCAGCTAGGAGTAAGGGGCCCGTGGAATCACCTAGTGCAGTTCCGCTCAGCGTGTGAATACAAACAAGGCCCAGAAAGGAGCGGTGCTGTCTGGGGTCACAGGCAGGTGAGGTGGAGGCAAGGGAGGTATCCAGGCAGTCCTCGGAGGTGTGCACCGTGGGTATGCAGACTGCGTGGAGTGAGCATCCATACCCCGGCCCTTGCTTGCCTTGCTGAACATGGTCCTGCTTATTGCCTGATGTGGCACTGACCCTGTGAACTGTTGAGGATACCTGGAGGCACCTCTAGAGTCTCACTGAACCCCCGCTCCCATTCATTAGTGACCTGGTAAAGTAGGTCACCTGGCGCTTTTTGCTGTGTCTGCCATCCAGCTGCCTGAGCTCTGAAGAAAGCTAGGGCCTCCACCCACAGACACCACCCCTGCTCCTGCCCAAGCTGTGCCTGCTGGAAGCGTGCCCAGCCCCTCACACCCGAGGTGCGAGGTGTGTTGGCAGCAGGTTCTTGTCATGCTGACAAGCCCAAGCAGGTCTGGAGGGACTGCCTGCTTTCATGTGGCCCTCGGTGATGCGTCCTTGGTCTCAGCAGGCCTCGTGTTGTGCCCACCAGGCCTCTGGGAGATTAGGGGACTTCTGCAGCTCCGAGAGCCACTGAGCTTTCCTTCTCTTCTGTGCTGCCCCCCATAATCCTGTTCTCGCCCTGGAGCCTGGATGCTTTTCGATTTCCCAGGGCTTTGGCACCTTTCAGAGCCAGCTGGATCAGTCTCCCTGACACCACTGCTAGGCCTCAGGTGACGTTGCAGGGGGGCCGAGGCTGTTAATCCCTGGAAAAGGTTCCTAAGGATTCACCTGTGGCTGGCAGGAACCCAGGCCACCATCGTGCTGTGAAGGAGATGCTGGAAGCTTGGCCCAGCCTCTGCAGACCCTGGTCATACAAACATGCTCTTTCTGTTCCTATTGAGAGTCTGCCATTAGCAGAGAGCCTTGGCTTACCTTTGTCATTCTCTGAGGAGGCACATACCTTTTGGGGTGGACACTTGAAGTGTTTCTGCAAAGAAGCCACCCCAGCCCTGGGAAACTGGAATACCTCCAGGCTGCCATAGCCTGTCCAGTCCTTTTCCAGCTCACTGTGTGACCAGGGCTGAGTTGCTTTGGGCTTCAGCTTTGTAAAGTGTTTTCAGTTCTAGCATTTGTCCTCTTTGGCTTCAGCTTTGTAAAGTGTTTTCAGTTCTAGCATTTGACCCTGGCCCAGGCTCTGGTACTTTGTGCACTTCCGCCAGTTACCTTTCTTCCTTCTCTGCAGGGTGGGGCATGGGGAAGGGCCTGGCAGCTGACTGGGCTGGGGCCAAAAGCCAATATCACAGATACTTTGACTGCCAGCTGGATCTTGAGGGGATATCAGTCTTATTCTTCTTCATGGGATAGGTGGAGAAACTGAGGCCTGGAGGGGCAGGGCCTTGCCTAGGGTTACATGGGACATGCGGCAGAGCTGGAGACCCATTATCCTTTTTGCCAACACGGGCTCCTTCCACTCTGGGCTGCCACCTTTCTTGAGAGGGACCACTGGCATGAGGGTTGGGGACATGCTTTCTCCTTGCCCACAGAGGGTACATCCAGGTGGGACCCTGCAACACTTGGGGGAAGGACTCCTCTCTGTATCCAGGAGGTAGGTGGCCCTGGCAAGGGAGGTGGTGAGGGTGACAGAGGCTTTCAGGAATGGGGTTGGTGGCTAATGGTGTCCTGGAGCCACCTCCCTCCCTTCTTCCTTCCCGCCCTCTTGGGGAGGGGACTGGGCTGACAGTAATGCCATTTGCCCTGGCTCTGGGATTAGGTGCAGCTGTGTAAAGTGTGGAACCATTGAGAAGACGCAAGCAAGCGCAGAGGAACCCAGCAGCCACCGCCTGGGGCTCCCGGAACTCCCGTGGGTCTTGTCATTCTCTCCTTGACTCCCCTACTCTGTCCTGGCTTCCCTGCACCCTGGCTACCATCACAAGTCCTCTGGCCTGTCCAGTCATCCTAGGTGTATCTGATTGTGTGCATACTGTATTTACCCATGCAGGAGACCTGTGGGTATGGCTGTCCTGGAGCTCAGTACAGGGCTCCAGCTGTCATCAGGGAGGTGGCCCAGGCTAACGTAGCAGACTGCAGTGGGGAAAAAAGAGTGTGAAGGAAGTGTTTTCCTGCAGCACCTCTGGATGGACAGCTAGACCCGGCCCCAAATCTGCCTGAGTCCAACAGATCCCAGAGTGAAAGATGGACCAGGGCCAAGAGGGAGTCGGGATGATGAGTGCCAGGGTGTTCAGACATGACATTTGTGGCTTCAGTCCTGTCCAGTCTAAAAGAGCCAGGGCTTGTCAAAGACGAGGCACTGCTGGAGTGTTTCCTTGTTCTGTATGTGGCTTTCAATAGGGGACAGTCTGAATTTGTGTGTCTGGGGAATCTGCTAGCAACCATTATTAGCTTCTGAGAAGGTTTTGTAAGCCCAGAAGGTCAGACCTCTGCTGTGGACCACACATCTTGTGCAGCCAAGGAAGCAGAGGCTCAGAGGAGGAAAGGTACTGCCCGGAGACACACTGCAAGTGCTGGAGGTGCTGAGATGGCTCCCCTCCCCCATCAGCTCTCTGTCCTTGGATCCCCACCATGTGGAGGTGACACTACCTTCTTGACCTGAGTGTTCAGAGCACGTGCCGATAATAGTGCTCTGCAGTCTGGCTCTGCGTCTGTGTGATGGAGGCCTCTCGTGGGTCTGCTTGTCTGAACTTCATGGGACCTTTGGCAGCCTGGAGATGGCAAAACAGCTAAAGGGAGAATGGTGACCAGTGGCCTCATGGGCTTGGTGCCATGCAGCAGACATTGCCTGCTTCTGACCCTCTCCTGCCTCTCCCCTCTTAGCATGAGGCTGCCCCCTTTCTGCTGTGGAGCCTCTGGGGTGGGGAAGGTGAGAACCCTCAGGCTAAGGTCGTGCCTTTCTGGAGGGAGCCTGCTGCTTGCTACCCATGTAGGCTTTGCTGGTGCAAGGCTCACCCCCATTCCTGGAGAAACTGTGCCTACAGACCTGGGCTGGGTGCCTGCAGGAAGCAGCCTTTTGGCTGTGGACCTGGCTGAGCAGTAGGTGGGACGCTGGGCACCGAGACCCTGTGGGGTTGTGAGAGGAACTTTGAGGTGGGCATGGAGAGCTCACCCATTCTAGCTCCATTTCCACCAGCTACATGACTTTGAGCCAGTGACTTACCCTCTGAGTCTCCTTGTCTGTAAGGAGCAGTTCCTTATCACCGCATGTACAGTGGCACCACCTCTGGGGTATGAGGATTGAGGGAAGTAAAGCTAGGAAGTTTGCCCTTGGGCCCTGAGGGCAGCTAGCCTGTCCCTGCCCCCAGGCTGTCCAGGTTGTTTGCCTGGTAACCCTTTCTTCAGACCTGGTACAAAGGTGAACACTCACGGCAGACTATGGGAAAGAGGCCAGTTCTCAGCAAGTGGCGTCTAAGCTCCTGAGGCTTTCTTGTGGACCCTCCCTGCCTGCCAGGATGCCCAGGACAAATCCTCAAGTTGAAAACTATGGATTAAGCTGGGCTTAAGCCTGTTGATTGCTGGAGCATTTGGGGGGCTGCTTCTAGGAGTTATCATTAGCTGCTGGTGGTGATGTTAAAATGTACTCAAACGGGAGCCAAGAACAGAATGTGCAGGACACCTGGCAGTGTCAGCTGTGGATACAGGGAGGAAGAGCCCAGCTCTGTGCTGAGGTTTCCAGGTGCTTACCAATCTGGCCTCAGTTCATCGGTTGTGAAATGGGGAGAACATAGGTCATGATGCTACTGAGAGTTGAAATAATAGCAATGATGCAGACATTTGAAGTCTAAGAAATGGAAGTTGCTATTGTTGCCATGTTTAAAGATTCCCTGTTGCAGGGAGATTGGAGCTTCCCTGTTGCAGACTCAGGAAGGGAAAGTAACTGGCCAGGGTGATAGTTCAGCTCTGAGCACCTGCCATGGGTAGGGGGTCACTCTGCCTTGGAAGATGCCTAGAGGCAGGAGGCCAGTGTTCCCTTGACACAGCTGCCACTGAGCCTGGCATGGGAGGCAGAAAGGTGATCCCCAGGGGAGCCGTTTAGCTGCTCAACAGGCAGAGTCCTGCTCCCAGCCGACATTGGGACATGGGCAGAGCTTTGGTGGCAGTGGGCACACTGGCAGCCCAGTGTCTGGAGTTCTTTTCCATTCCTCTCTCCAGGCCTGCGTTCCTGCTGTGCTCACTGCAGAGTGGACTGTGCTGTGACTCCCAGCCAGACTACTCACAGTCCCTGCCTGTGGCAGCTCTGGTGGTGGTGACCGACAGGTGGCAGCTGGCTCCGAGCCAGGCAGCACTGCGGGTGGGGTGGGGGCTGGGTGGGCAGTGGAGGTGCAGTGATACAGCAGAGAAGGGATTTACTTGTGCTCTTCTGCCGCCTCCAGGAGTGTAATGGTGCTGAGAAACTCCTGCACAGCTGGAAAGCAAATGCAGAGGGTTTTCTCTCCTGTGCTGAGCTGCTGAGCGTGGTGGGTGGGGCAGGCTGTGGCAGGGTGACTGGCAGAGCTGGGCAGCCAAGAGGGGTGTGGCCCGTGGTGGGTTGGGGTGTGACTGGTGGGGGTGTGGCAGGCTGGGAGGGGCCGGCTCAGCTGCAGGGAGTGAGTGCAAGTGGGATGGTCCGTGCCTGCTGCCACCACTGCCCCTCATTTCCTTAGTCCCTGCCTAAGCAAGCCAAGCCTTGCTGCCCATTGATGTATTTTTCTCACTGATGTCTCTCAGCCCTCCTCTCCTGCCCTGCCCGAAGCCCGGGGTGCATGTGATGACTCCTCTGAGCATGTTGATGTGGTGATAAGGTGTGGCTTTACCCCAGCTAGTACCCACACGTCAGTGTGCGTGCAGGTCAGTGGGCTGCATGGGGGCATTGTCAGGAACGACCCAGGCTGGAAATGAGATGCAGGCTGTGTGAGTACTCCAGGCTGTTGAGTCTTCCCCCATCACCCCGCAGCAGCAGCAGCAGCAGCAGCAGCAGCATACCAGACATAACACCCAGATTCTCAGAGGTCTTTAGAAACCTGCTTCGTTTGAAGATCTGGATCATCTCTGCTTTTTCAGGGCCTAGTGCTGTGCTGGGCACCTGGGGGAGCTTGATAAATATCAGACCGAGGGAACAAGGTGAATCATCTACTTGTTCCCCACTTCCAGGGTAATGCAGACTCTTTCCTGGAGCTCATCCTCTTCCTCACCTCTGACTCCAGCCCAACCTCCCATCCTTTCTTTTCAGATCCACTGGGAATTTGATACCTAGCCTTAGTCCAGTTCTTCCCTGAGCCTCAGTTTTCAAATCTGTTAAATGGATGATCAATTTATTAGTCTAGATCACCTTTCAGTCTTGGCAGCTGACCCTTCAGATGGATTAAATAGTATAAACCAGTTGGAGAAACTGAGGCTCAGAGTAGTTCAGAGATTTGCACAGAGGTCACAAGGTCAGTAAATAATGGAGTCAGGGTTCAAGCCCAGGGAGGCTGGCTCTAGTCTGAGCCTTAACTGTGATGCTACCAGCCACTGAACTGGTATCTCTTGGGTTGTTGGGGTGAAATGGGATGAGCATGTGCATAGCCCTTGCCAGGGGCCTGCTGATACACAATAAGTGCAAGTGCACGTGGGTTGGGTTACTGGCCACACTTCACTGTCAAAGGCACAGCTAGTTCAGTCTCATTTGTGCTTGCCTTCAGGAAGCTCTGGTCTCATTCCTGGAGCCCACTTATTCACACTGGGCCCAAGCTGGACTCCCTTCCCCTGCCCCAGTCTCTGGACAGCTTGCTCTGTAAGAAAGTCCCTCTTCTGCTATGGGTCATGAGAGGGTTATGGGGACCAGAGCATTTTTGGGTAGGGAGGTGGGGTAGGGAGTGACTTTCAAGTCTAGAGCAGTGGCCACGGTTACTGTGGCATTTCCCGAAAGTGCAGTGTTGCCATGGTGTCTCCATGACAACCAGAGCATCTCATTCATTATCTCCAGCACCTTGGCAGGGAAAGTGGGGCTGGGAGAACAAGGTAGGAGACTAGCTGAGGGCTGGAGGCCTCAGTAGCTGAGGTCTACCTCATGCTTCACAGCCTAGGGTCCCTCATGGGCTCTGGAGCACCCCCTCTCATGGGGTCTGGGTTCAGATTTCAGCTCTCCCACCAATAGCTACGTGAATTTGGGCAAATGACTTAACATACTCAAGTCTTATTTTCCTCAACTATAAATGTGGATAATGACAGTATCAGTAAGGATTAAACGAGATAATGCATGAAAAGTGCTTAGCACAGTGTCAGGCTTGTAGTAAATCCTTAAGGTATGGCCTCAGTATATGATGATAACTATGATACTGTTTTTGTTGTTATTATATAGAAACTCCTGGGTTTCATGGAGGAGGAAAAGAATAAGCTTAAACTTAGTTGAATCAGTATTTAGTGGTTTCCTGCCAGCTGTGGTGGCTCACGTCTTTTTTTTTTTCTTTGTTTCTTTCTTTATTATTATTATTATTATTATTATTTTTTGGTGGCTCACTTGGGAGGCTGAAGTAAGAGGATCTCATGCTTGAAGCTAGCCTAGGCTGAACTGCATAGTGAGATCTTGCCTCAAAAAACAAAACAAAAAAGTAGGCACAGAGGCACATGCCTGTAATCCTGGCACTCTCAGAAGCTGAGACAAGAGGAGCAAAATTTGAACACAGCCTGGGCAATTTTTGTGACTTAGTGAGATCCTGTCTTGAAATAAAAAATAAAAGGATTGGGGATGTAGCTCAGTGTGGTGGCCCTGAGTGTGATTCCCAGTCACAAAGGTACAGACATGGACATAGTTAGTGGTTTCCTTATCTGTAAAGTGGGAATAGTAACAGGGACTGAGTCATTTGTATATCCCAAGTCTTCTGTAAAAACCTGACTCTTGGGAAAGTGAGAGCTTCTGCTATCACTCAGACTCAGTTGCTGCCCTTAGGGGCCAAGGAAGGAAGCAGACCTGTCTGCTGAGGACCTGCACAGGTAGGGTCTGTCTATCTGTGCAGTGCAGAGCTGTTAAGTCCTGATCCTGCCCTGAGGGTTGTAGGCCTCAGGAGACAGAGCTGGGTGGAGGCCAAGATTAAGGTATGCTTGGCCCAGGGCAGGGAGCTAGTCGGGGAGGTGGTGACTGTAGACTGGAGAATGTATGGCCCATTTGAGGCAGACACTGCTTGCACCTCAGCTGATGTGTCTGGTGGGGACATGAACTCGGTATCACTAGACTGAAGTTCAGGCCGGCGGTGAACTCACTCTGTAGCCCAGCCTGGCCTTGAACTCACAGCGATCCTACAGCCTGGCCTCCCAGGTGCTAGGATTACAGGCATGCACCACCATGCCTGGCCAACCATGCCCTTTTTAAAGAAAACTTAGAAGTGCTGACTTTTATTTGAAATTTGATTTTATCATGTTGATTAAGCCCAGATTAGAGAAGCCAAAAAGCACACATCTGCCCCAGGGACCTGGTGTCCAGCCTCTGCGCTGTGTGTGGGGTGGGTGGGGGCCTGAGGACTGGGCCTTGGGGGCAGGATGGGTGGTGGTTGGCTACGACTTCAGAGAGGTGAGGACATCGGATCTGGGTTGGGGAAGGATGAGTAAGTGTCCCAAGGGGTTTGGGGAGGCATTCTTTGCAATGGGAACCCCACCAGCAAAGGCCCAGATGCTTGACCAAAATGGATGACTGGCTGGGTGAGGCTGTGGATTACAGAAGAAGGCTGCTAATTATGATGTCAGCATGGGCCGGGGCAGTAAGGGCACTGAGGCCCCAGCTCCAGCTGTGCTAGGGGGTCCAGGGGCATTGGAAGCCTCCAATTCTTTACCCCTCAAGCCACAGGGGCTCTGGAATGCAGGCGGGATAGAAAGTTGGCAGGGAAGCTGTACAGAGGTCCCCTTGCCAGCCTGCTGGACGGTCAGTGCTCCCTTTTCAAAGCATTGGCTCTCCGCTACCCCAGGATATTTGGCTTTCTCTGGTGACTGGGGCTCTTTTACTCCCTCTATGACCTGGGTTTTGCCAAGGCCTTATCCCAGTCCCCCAGGGAAGGCCTCAGCCTCCTTCTCCGAAGATGGGATTCTTCAGACCTGAGAGGCTGCTTGCTCCCTGCCCAGAGCAAACACAGAGCACCCCTCCCACACCCCTCTGCTTCCCTGAAATCTGTGCACTCACCTCTGCTGAATTCCTGGGCTGCCAGGGACTTGAGCCAGAGAGATGTGCTCCAGGGTGCTTTTTGTGAGAAGTTACTGTCCATATTGAGAAGCAATGCTGTTAAATAAGCAATAGGAGTGCATGAGGACAGCAGCAGACAGTTCCTCGGCGTGTGTGCCAGGTGTGTGTGGCGGAGTGTTTGCTATAGCAGCTCACTCAGTTTTCACAACCTGGGGAAGTAGGTTAAATTGTCCTGTTTTACAAAGTGGGAGACTGAGGCACCGAGAAATTATGGAACTTGCTGAAGATGACATTGCTCCTGCATAGAGCTTGGGTTTGCACTGAAGCCACCTAACTCCAGTCTACTCTAGGTCAGCAGCGGTGAACCTACGGCATGGGTATAATTGTGTTTTTCTTTTAAGACAAAATGTGTTGTTCTAAAATAAAGCCTCAGGTTTAATTGTGGTGTTGACACTTTGTGATAAATAAGTGGGTTTTGGGTTGTGGTTTGGGCATTTGTCTCTGAAAGGTTTGCCATCACAGCTATGGGACTTCTGGTCCAGTCTGTCATGCCTGAGTTTGTGGCATGGTGTCTGGATTCCTTGACACTGTTACATTTCCTGGTGTGTGTGTATGTGGGGCATGGTGGTGTGTGTGTGTACATACGCGTATATATTAAAGTTTATATTTTTAGAGCAGTTTTAAGGTCACAGCAAAACTGAAAGGAAACTGCAGAGATTTTCCATATCATACATGTGAAACCCCTTCCCCGCTCCAGTTTTCAACATCCTCACTGGAGTATCCATCACGAGCAGTTGATGAAGCTGTACAGACACATCAGTATCACACAGAGCCCATGGTTTCCAGCCGGACTCTCTTGATGTTGCGTGTTCACTGGATTTGGGCAAGTGTGTGAGATGTACCCATGATTTGAGTGTCAGTTGGAGTAGTTTCACTCTCCTAAGCATCCTCTGGGCCCTGGCTGTTCATCCTTCCAACCCCAGCCTTTGGCAGCCATGTGCATGTTTTACTGTGCATATTTTCTATATCTGAAAATGTCAGACTCCCACAGGGGTCTTTGACCCTCAGATGCCTAGGACTGTCTGGATTGCATCATTTACATGCTGAAAGGCTGTTAATGTGATAGAGGGCGAGTGACTACAGCATTTGGGGGCTCCACCCCTTCCCTGGGGTTGGGTGGCCAACGTGGGCAGCACACCATGGAGCATCCCTACCTCCCCACCCGCTGTACTTCTGTCCTGGCCCCAGGCCAGGGGTGGACCTTGGCTGTGACTACAGGCAGCCCTTATCAGTGGTAAACTGGACACCCTGTGGGTATGGGGCATGGACCAGAGCCGTCACTCCGGTCTTCCTGGCTCTGTCAGGACACCTGCCCTCCCTTATCCTGCTCTCACCTGGAAAGCATGGAGTCCCTGGAAAGCTCCACATAGTCCCTTGTCTCCAGGCATTGGCATGTTCTCTGTCCCAGGCCAGCCTTGTTTCTGCCAAGCTCAGGTGCCGCTTCCTCTAGAGGGGCTCAGTACCAAAACACCTCTGCCCTCCCTACCTGCCACATTCATCCCCCTTGCAGTATAGGGCCTGCCTTCCTGGCTGCCTTCCTGGCTGCCTCTGGCACACTGAGGACTGCAGTGTAAAGCATCGGAGGTAGGGGAGCCCCAGAGGCCGTCTGGCTAAGCCCACCTTAACAGGCAGGAAGACAGAGCGGAAGAAGCTGTGCTCGAGGGTCACACGGCCGTGTGACAGCACAGCTAGGACCAAACCTGCGGTCCAGCTCCTTTCTTCATTTCATAAACAAAAAGCAGAAAATGAAAATCACCAGAGCTAATCACCGTTAACAGTTTTTATTTTATTTTTTCGTATTTAGTCCCAGTTTTGAGACTATGTTTAAAAATATTTAACAAAAATATGAACATACATACCAACTGTTTTATAAATGTTTTCCGCTTCAACAATATATGTAGTGAATGTCAGTAAATGTCCTTTTGCAACGTAACTGAATGGCTGCTCAGAATTGTATCATATCCTTGCATTATGATTTCTAAAGACAATTCTCCCTTTGCTGGCATTTGTTACTGTATAGTGCAACAGGATTCATATTCCTGTGGGGGATAGCTTTACACACTTCTGCAGTGCCTACTTGTAGTATACACTCCAAGAGGTGCAGCTGTGGGGTGTCTAGCATGCTGTCGTGCAGTCTTGGGGCTGGGAGTGGCGTCAGGTACCTTCACCTCCGGGGCCAGGCGCTGTGTTTGCCTTCCTTCTCTGGCCAGCTTGACCCCTGCACTTCCATCCTGGTATGGGGAGCTCTCCTGCTCGCTGTCTCTGGCTTTGACTCACGCTTGAGTATATTGCAGGTTGCTGCTGGGGTTAAGGGAATTGGGGCCTTTGTCAGTATCTGTGGGTCTCAGTTGACTTGCCATTGAGATGGGTACAGAGGCCTGGGCGTGGGGTGCAGGCTGCTGGAACCCAGAGTGGACCGAGGCCCAGTGAGGGAAGCCTCCTCACTGTCCCTCGAAGGACCTTAGTAGGGGCTTGGTCACCTGGTGTCCAGGGTTACCGTGTGCACCTGGGAGCGCGCGCCTCACGATGAGAGGTGCATGCTTGCATCTGGAGGAGGCGGCAACAGCAGCCATTTCTGAATGTTTCTTGTGCCACTTTTCTTAGGCTCATATACTCAGGTGACCCTCAGCCACAGCCGAGTGGGGTTACAGACGAGCGCCCGGCGCAGGAGAGGTGCTAAGGCCTTCTTGGCAGTCAAGGCAGGGTGTCTCAAACCCTGGGCTGCAGACTCAGTCTTCTCCTCTGTTGGGTGGGGCTGCTCGGGCCCTGTACTGCGAGGGAGGAGTGGGATGTGGTGTTGGTCTTGATTTAGATTCTTCCCCTTGCTGCTCGGTCTCACAAGTGTGTAGCGTCTTACTTTATCTTGCCTGTTTCTGGATTTTTTTTGGCCCAGTCTTGAACTCTGATGATGTGAGAAATAACAAGCACCACTGTTGCTATCATACATTGGGTAGTAGCCTAAGGAGTTTATATTTATGGACTGGGTCCCTCCACCCCTTGTGACATGGGTGCTATTACTGTCTGCCCTGGTTCATTCATGAGGAAACTGAGGCTCAGAGAGCTTGAAGAGCTTGCCTGCCTCCACGTGGTGCTGTGAGGTCAGCAGCAGTCCCTGAGGACCTGTATTTCTGCTGTCGGCTGCCCCTAAAGCCCACCCTGACTCTGCTGTTCTCTCCACAGCCCCGTGGCCCTCCTGTGTGAGTGGCATGTGGTGCTCTTCCGCTGGCCCTGTGTCCTCCAGCCTGCTGTGCAGCCCCCCCAGGAGGCCCTGACGCCCTGGGGCACTTCTGCTCTGCGCAGGACCACGCGGGGGTTTGCCATGGTGACATAAAGGGGCGCAGAGGAAGGAAGGAGCAAGATCAGCCTGCAGACTGCGCCCCTGGCAGGGAGGAAGGCCGGGGCCCGATCTTCCTCTCCCACTGCCCACCGTGGGCTCCGCTTCCTAAGTCTCTGTGAATTTCTTGGTCAGTGGACAACTCTCGTGTCTCCTGTGTGGGGCCTCGGGGTGGCCGGGGCAGGCCAGGCCTCCGGCGGCTGCGGTCTCGGGGGCCAGGATGCCTGCCCTGGCATGCCTGCGGAGGCTGTGTCGGCACGTGTCCCCACAGGCTGTCCTTTTCCTGCTGTTCGTCTTCTGCCTGTTCAGTGTTTTTGTCTCAGCCTACTACCTGTACGGCTGGAAGCGGGGCCTGGAGCCCTCAGTGGATGCTCCCGAGTCCGACTGCGGGGACCCACCACCTGTGGCCCCCAGCCGCCTGCTGCCGCTCAAGCCTGTGCAGCCGGTTACCCCGTCTCGCACAGACCCACTGGTCCTGGTGTTTGTAGAGAGCCTCTACTCGCAGCTGGGCCAGGAGGTGGTGGCCATCCTGGAGTCCAGCCGCTTCAAGTACCGCACGGAGATCGCCCCGGGCAAGGGGGACATGCCCACACTCACCGACAAGGGCCGTGGCCGCTTCGCCCTCATCATCTATGAGAACATCCTCAAGTACGTCAACCTGGATGCCTGGAACCGAGAGCTCCTGGACAAGTACTGTGTGGCCTACGGTGTGGGCATCATCGGCTTCTTCAAGGTATGCAGGAAGGGGGTGGGGGTGGTGAAACCTAACGTGGCGTTCCTGAGGGGGGTGTGTTCCCATTTTGCATCGGAGCAAACAAAGGCTTAAAGGGGCCGAATTACGTGTCTAAGACTGTGCAACCTGCCCTCAGTGAGAGCTGAGGTTTGAACCCAGACATAGGTGGTCTGGGCTGTCTACTCCATTTTCTTTCCTCCTGGCTGCAGTGGGCTGTGGAGTTCATGCCTGTTCCAAACTAGAGCCATCTTACGCTGGGAGAGAGGAGGGAGAAATTGCAGTAGGCAGGTGAGGGCCTCCTCTGGCCCTGCGGGGATCCCAGGACAATCAGCAGGATTGGGATCTCCACCAAATGGGTGGCAGGAAGGATCTGTCTTTGAGGAGGGGAGGTCAGGAACAGTAGATGAGGGGTCCCACATCTGTGGTCAGATAAGATAGAAGCAGGTACTAGCAGGGACTCTGGTCTGGTGCTTTGAGGGATTTTTAGTCTTTTGTTCAGCAGACATGCACTGAGCACTTAGAGTATTCTAGGTCCTGTGCAAGGCGCCAGGGGATAGCGGAAACCAAAATGGACAAGCCCTCATGGAGCCCATGTCTGCATGTAGTGGGGCAGGTGACAGGCACCAAACAAACACAGGATGCAGGGTACTTATGCGGCGATGTGTGCTAGAGGAAGTGGAGCAGGGGATGGGCACAGGGTAGTAGGAGGTTGACACCGGTTTTGGTAGCCAGCCTGGGAAGTTCTCTTTGATAGACCAACCTGAAGGAAGTGAGGGAAGGAGTGGCGTGGCTTTCTGTTCTAAGAGCCCTGCACCCCGAAGGGGAGGGGGTGCACAGGACTCTTGCTCATGTGCACGAGGCGGGAGGACTGGGAGAGTGGGCTTCCTGGCACATTGTGTGCGGTGCTGGGAGGCGCTGGTCTCCTTGAAGGGTTCCCACGCCATGCTCTTTCACACGGTAATACAGCAGGAGGCTCTGTCACTAAGAGGTATTGTGAGCCAAGAGACGGAAGCCTTTAGAAGTCCTGCGGTGGAGCAGCCTGGCGAGATCTGTTCCCCACCTGGCTTGATCTCTTTCACAGAGCACCCTCTGGGGAGCACTGGCCTGGTTTTTGGCTTTACAGAAGCATAAAGTCAGCCTCTCTCCATTGTCTGGCTTTTTTTTTCTTTCTTTCCTCCTGGATTCTGTACCCTTTCCTGCCGTGAACTTCATTAAGTTTGGTTTAGAGCCCCAGGCCTGAAAATTATCAGAATGACCGACATTTATTGAGAGCTTGCTCGGTGCTCAGTGCGCTGCACGCTGCCTGCATGCTCTACGTGAATTAGCTCACTTCCCACTAATAAGCCAGGTCTCTAAGGTAGTAGCACCCTGAGTTAAGAGAGAAGGAAACTGAGGCAAAGAGAGGTGTCCTGTAAGTGTTCTCTTGGGTTTGAGTGCACGCAGCCTGACTCCAGAGGCTGCTATGTGGTGACTGCAGACGCCTCACCATTTATTTAGTAGGAATCTGTAGCAGAGGCCACAGAAGAGGGACCATGCTAAAGGCAGCTGCGGTGGAGGGAGGGAGACATTGGGGCCTCTGATGTAAAAGCTTGGTCCCTCACTGTCCTGTGAGGCCCAGTGAGGGGGCAGGGACGCGCCCCTGTGGGCTCTTTGTCCCCTTCCTGCCTAGCAGCAGAACACAGCCCCTACCCCTTGGTTCAGAGCTGAGGCTTTTGTTTTTTGGCTGAATAGGGTGCATCTCTGCCCTTTCTGCGCTGTGGGCTGCGTACAGTGCTGTGCCTAGCGCTTGCCAGGCATTGACAGGGCTTTGGGGACTCTGTTTCCTTCCCTCTGCAGCCAGATTCCCAGGGCAGGTACTGTGACACAGGGGTACAACCCTCCAGGCCCCAGGTCCAGTTGTGGTGATCCTCCTGCCTCAGCTTCAAGAGTGCTAGAATTACAGTCGTGCACCACCATGCCTGACTGCTTGGAGGTTTGATCATCCTCAAGCACAGCAAAAGTGACAGTAGCACTTTGTCCATCTGTGATTCTGACCAGTGTGTGCCCTTGTGAGGCCCTGAAGGGTGGGAATCAGGGCCTTCTCATTCACAGCCCCAGCTCCTGGCACTGTCGTTCATCAGCCTGCCACTCTGGGCATTTGGGTCTGAACACTACCTGGCACAGGTCTGGTGCAACTCCCTGCCCTCTGCCACTGAGCTCCTAGGCTGTGTCAGACGCCCAGCTCCAGGCCCTGCGGGTATTACCCTGTTTAATTTCCGCAGCTACCTTGTGAAGTAGGGATGGTATTTTCTGATAAGGACCTGATGCCCAGCAAATGGTTTAGGAGAGTGATGCAGCCGAGCTGAGATTTAACGATGAAGCTCATTGCTTCTCACCCAGCCCTTATGGAAGCCAGGACAGAGTGGCCTGTGGAGGACCCAAGGCCCAGAGAGGAGACACAGCGGTCCACACAGCATCCAGCTGATAACAACTGCAGATATGCTGAGCCTCCAGCTCCTGTTCCTGGCTCAGGGCTGTTCCTTCCTCTGCCCGAGTGACCCCATAAGAAGAGTTGGGGTCTCCTTAGCAGTCCTCACCCCCACTCTGCTCTGCCCGGCCTCTCCATCCCTCCTGAGGCTGCTTCCTCCCGCCGCTGACTGGGATTCCTCTCAGCGACTTGGCACTCTCCCTTCCTTGATGTCTGGGCCGCTGGCTGAGCTGCCAGCACCTGGCAGCCAGCTCAGGGTCGGGACTTTGAAATGGGATCCCTCTGCCCTCGCTGTCCAGCGTGCCTTCCCGGCCTCAGTGGGTGATCGACAGGGCCTGAAGTGTCTCTGCCCACGCAGTTGCCACCTTTGGCCAATGTGTGGACTTGGCTCTTGGGGAGCCTGACATGGGGGGGAGGTGGCCTCTGAGGGCGGGCCTTGACCCCCAAGGCTGGCTCAGGATGAGGGAGTTGCAGGTACTTCTGTGTGCAACTCCGTGTGGGCTCCGTATCGTGGTTTCCAAGGCCATGGCCCTGCGGAGCCCTCAAGAGAGGTAGGAAAAGCCCGATTGGAGGAGACCTGTGAAAGGCACCTTCCCGGCGGGCGTGGCCTGGCGCTGGGCACAGCTCTGCTGTGACTGTATTCCTACCTCGGGCCCAGCACTGTGCCCTGGTGCAGTGCTCACTGGAGCAGCCCCCATGGTGTCCTGCATGTGACCAAACTCTTTCCAGACTCAAGCCAGGCCCTTTGTTTACTCTCGGTTCATCCCAACCTGCTGATTCTTTACATAGCAGTCCTGCAGATCTTTTCAACGTGTAAACTGGAACCGTCAGCCCTGACTCAGTACGCTTTGGTGGAGTTTTTGCTGGCTTTCTGCTATCACTTCATGCCTCGTGGGTCCTGTAGGTCTTTCTGCCTCATCTCCTTTCCCTCTTGATCACTCTGGTGGTTTCTTGTTCGCTCATTGTACTGAGCACTCTCCTACCTCAGGGCCTTTGCACTTGCTATTTTGGGAACCTGGCCTCCACTTGCCCACTAGTTGATTGCTCATTTTTAGCTGAAGGACCCTTTCTCCAGTAGGCCTCCTCCTCTAGCTTACTGTGTCCAGGAAGCTGCCGCCCTTTAACTGTGAACCTCTTCTGCATAGTGTTAAAGTTTTGTGTTCATTCCTGTGGTTTTGGTGGACGTGTTGACTAAGGTTCATGAGGGCAGGGACCTTGTCTGGTTTTTGTCACTGTATACAGTTTTTTCTCACTAAATTTCACTGTATACTTTATTCATTGTCCTGCACAATGAATGCAGTAGTTGTGGAATGAACAGATGAAAAACTTTCATGTGTGGGTACTGGGCAGCTGTGTATTTCTCTTTCATTTTTAAGTAAATCCAGTTGGTCCTCAAGCAGGAGGGCTGGAGTTTCCCTGACCTATACTAGTCCCTAGGTTGGTCTTCAGCACTGCAAAGCAGAACAAACCAGAGGGACAAAAACTAAAACCAAAACTGTTTATGAGCTCCCATGGGGGTAGAGGCTCCTGAGTTCAGAGACAGAAACAGTGTAGCCAAGGTGGAAGCAGCATGGCCAGCTGTGGGGAGAGCGGACGCTGTAGCAACTGAGGCGAGGTTGTGGCTGACCTAAAATTGAATGTGGCTGCCCGGAGGCTAGTGCGGAGAAGAGGGTGTGCATATTGGATTTTAAGAATGAGCAGGTGTCTGCTAGGCCAAGACAGGATGAAACTAGCAAGGGAACGACGACCAGTGGCGCTGTAGGCAGAGGGTAGCTGGGGGCGGGGCGGGGGCGGGGTGTGAGCTGCAGGGGCCTGAGGCAAGGCCAGTGGAGCTGCAGGCGCCCGGTATCATCTGCAGGCCACCTGGAGCACAGCAGCAGGTGGCTCTGGCAGAGAAGGTTGGGAGGGTCTGGGAGTTGGAACCCTGTGAGAGGGTGGTCTCATGGGTCCTGGGGACAGTGCCTTGGCTCCCTACTCCAGAAGTGGCTTCCTCATTGACACATTACATTGTATCCACGCAAGACTTATAAAGAAAGCAGTAGGGTAGCTCTGTGGTAGTTCGAGGTTTAGCGATGTGGCACACAGAGATTCCTCCTGCAGAAAAGGTTGTGTGGCCAAAACCCATTTGGAAACTCCAGGCCACCTGGCCTTGAATGCAGTGCCTTGTGCCTTGGAGGGCAATGACTGGGGACATTATGTCCCCTCTCCAAGTCTGTCTATTAAGTGAGTCCCCAAGGCTGCAGGGTGAGCACTTTGCCAGTGCTCTTCTCAGTCCTCTTCCACCCTGGAGGTGTGTCCTGGGATGGGACATATTTCACAGTAGAGGTAGCTGAGGCCACCTGGTATCTATACTTTTAACTACTAAGCTTTGCTGGATATAATTTAGTTTCTCCAAGCCTCAGTCTCCTTATCTGTAAAATGGGTGTGGTAGCATCTCCATCATGCAGTCGCTGTGATATTTACAGCATTCCTGCAGACCAAGTATATGGATCCACTACCAGGCTTGGCAAGTGAGCCACGCACAGTTACTGGTACATTACTGTAGGGGCAGGTGGGACAGGGACGGGGTACAGTGAGCCCTCCATGAACGCTGCATATATTGTTGATATAAAGGGTGTCAGTCCCCATGTAAGATCCCACGGCCCTTGAAGGTGTAAATGTCACAGTGCTGTTCCCTTGTCCCCTGCCCCACTGCAGGCCAACGAGAACAGCCTGCTGAGTGCACAGCTCAAAGGCTTTCCCCTGTTCCTGCACTCGAACCTGGGCCTCAAGGACTGCAGCATCAACCCCAAGTCCCCACTGCTCTACGTGACGCGGCCCAGTGAGGTGGAGAAGGGCGTGCTGCCCGGTGAGGACTGGACTGTGTTCCAGTCGAATCACTCCACCTACGAGCCCGTGCTGCTGGCCAAGACGCGCTCCTCTGAGTCCATCCCGCACCTGGGCGCCGACGCCGGCCTGCATGCCGCGCTGCACGCCACGGTTGTGCAGGACCTGGGCCTCCACGATGGCATCCAGCGCGTGCTGTTTGGCAACAACCTCAACTTCTGGCTGCACAAACTCGTCTTTGTGGACGCTGTGGCCTTCCTCACCGGGAAGCGCCTGTCGCTGCCCTTGGACCGCTACATCCTGGTCGACATCGACGACATCTTTGTGGGCAAGGAGGGCACACGCATGAAGGTGGAGGACGTGAAGGTGAGGCGGGCTGTGAGGGCGGCCGCACGTCGTGTGTTCCTTTTGGCTTTGCCCTGTCTGCGCCAGCCCTGTGCTGTTAGTTATTTATAGCATGGTCTCACCTGCCACCCTGGCCACTTAGTTTTTAGTAATGGTCTTATTAGGAGCAAGTGTTGTTTAAATTGTGTGTGAGTGTGTGTGTGTGAGAGAGAGAGAGAGAGAGTGTGTGTGTGTGTATGTGTGTGTGTGTTCAGTGCTGGGGATTAAGCTCAGGGCCTTTCATATGCTAGAAAAGTTCTCTACCACTGAGCTCCGTCTCTAGGCCTTTTTTCTTTTCTTCTTTTTTATATTTTGGTTTTCTGTTTCATTTTGTTTTGATTTTTGGTTTATTTGAGACATGGTCTTGCTTTGAACTCACTAGGTAGCCCAGGGTAGCATCACATTTGAGACGATCCTCCTGGCTAAGTCTCCCAATTGCTGGTATTACAGGCTCACACCACTCTGCCCAGCTATTTATTTACCTGTTTTGAGACAGGGTCTTACCATGTAGTCCAGGTTGGCCTTCAACTCTCAGCCTTCTTCCTACCTCCGCCTCCTGAGTGCTGGGATTTAGGTGTGCACCATGGCCAGCATTATTTTTTATCTTTTGAGATAGGGAACTGAGTGTTATGGAGAACATTTCTAGTCGTGGCACTGTGGGAGGCTAAGGCAGGAGAATTACAAATTCAAGCTCATCCTAGGTACTTCAGAGACTCTCAAAAAAAAAAAAATCGAGACAAGGTTTCACTGAGTTTCCCAGGCTGGCTTTGTAATTGTGATCTTCCTCTTGCCTCAGTTTCCCTAGTAGCTGGGATTGTAGGCATGTGCCACTGCCCTTGGCTTATTTAAATTTTTATTGAAGTGTTAAATATGAAGGAATTTTACACACGGGGCATGGAATTGAAGTATATATCTATGGAGTATATATCTATCTTACCTAAACCTAAAAGTGGGAACCGTGTCTTTAATCTAGATGTGATTTTTTACTGAACAATGTTTATATCTGCTAGGTGTGGTGGTGCACGCCCATAATCCTAGCATTTGGGAGGCTGAAACAAGAGGATTGCTCTGAGTTCGAGGCCAGCCAGGCCCAATGAGTTTGAGGTCAACTGTACTACAAAGGGAGACCCTGTCTCAAAAAACACCCCCCTCAAAAAAAAAACCAAAAAAGAAAAAGGAAAAAGAAAGTGTATACCAATATCAAAACTTCTGAAGAATTTTAAAAACAAAAACTAGAGCTTGACTCACTTGGGGCATGGTTTAGCTGAGCTATCTATAGATGGTGTAACGCATGTGTTGGATTCAAAAAGTGTTTACCAAACAAAACTATATGTAAAAGCACTTTGCAAACCACAAGATTTTACACACATGTAAGTGAATTACCACCAAGAAAGAGAAGCTGCAAAGGAAGACCACTAAGCAATCTTTAAAATACAGTTTTCATCTACTCGTTATTATAAAGCTATTTGTAAAGGAGACAGCATCCTAGTGGAATGAGAATCAGTATGGGTTGCCACGAACAGAGGGCAAGCACAACAATAAATCCAATGAAAACAAAACAGGGGATTAAATTCTCGAGTGATACTGGTGCTTGCTGACCGGGTGTCCTCTCTTACAGGAGATTATCGAGTGTTAGAAACATATTAGCACCAACCCAAGACTTCTCTTTGATGCATGCAGGCAGCTTTAAACAGAGGCTTATGAAAGGGCTGCTTCTTTCCCCCTGCAGCACAGACCTGCTGGTGCAGTGCTCTCTCCACCCGAGTCCAGTCCGAGTCCAGTCCCAATGTGACCCTCGTCTGCTAGGTGACCCATGTGGGCCCCTTCCTGGCCCCAAGCCTCAGTTGTAAAATGACAAGATGGGGTGACATGAGGATTTGGGGCTGTTTGCTGCACCCAGGGGTTTCACAGAGGGGTCCCAGGCTGACTGGGGTGTGGACGCAAGGTCTGTTCAGCCGGCCTCTACTTTCCGGGCTGCCCACACAGCTGGCCATGGCTTTGATCTTTTATATTTTATGTTTCCCCTTGAAATTCTGTTTCCTTAAGGGCACTCCTGTTGAAAGAAAATTTTGAGATATTCTGGTCAGGCCTCCCGTCTAAATGACTGAGCTGAGACTTGTCTCTAGCAGAGTAGACCACTGCATTTCTTGCTTGGGAAGTGCCTCTAGTCTGTCACACTGGCCCCAGGCCCTTACTGCATGAGCAGGTGGAGTCTCTGAGAGACTGTGGTCCAGGCTGAGCCCACAAGGATGCCACTGCATTCCGAGAACCTAGGATCGCCTGCTTCGATTTCTTACTTTCCTCATTTCTAAAGCTAGAGTTTGGGTAACAGCTGTTCCTGCGGGAGGACACACACCACGCGCCCTCTCCTGGGCGCTCAGCTCAGTGCAGTTTGTGGAGCTCTTCTCTGGTTGGTCAGGGTCTCTGTTAGAGACATACAGGTCGCCTCCTTGCTTGTGCAGTGTTGGGAGTGTCAGGATGCTGAATGTGTAGCATCTCCCGAAAGCAGATGGTTGCAGGTTCCCTAGCAGCCCACAAACCCTGGACCTTGGGGTCCAGCCACACATGTCAGTGGGCTCAGGATCCCCTCGTGACTTGGAAAGTGCTGGGTGTGCCATGCATGGAGATGGCATGGTGCTGGGCCATAGTGCATCCTTGGAAAATCATGAACCCTTGACAGCAGCCTTGCATCCCACTGAGGAGGAGAAATCCCTGGAGCAAAGATGCTGCGCTCACAGTGGCAGTGACCACAGCTGTAACAACGGCCACTGTTTCTCATCTCTCACCAAACGTCAGGCACTTTTACATGTAGTATCTCATATCATGTGTCCCAGGGCCTCCTGAGGGAGAGAGATTCTTTGGCCTATTTGCCAGTTGAGGAGACTGAGACCAGGAGAAATCGTGAAGCTTTCAAGGAGCACAGCAGAGCCCGGCTGGAGAGCAGGGCTTCTCCAGCTGTGGGCCTGGGCTCCCGGGAGTGTGGGCGGCATCCTGCATGGTCACGCACTGGCGTTGCCTCCTCAGTATTCATAACTCTTGAATAAGACTCCTGCATTGTCTTTTTCTGTAGTGCTTAGGGATGGGACCCAGGACTTCTGCGCCAAAGACCTCTGCCACAGAGTCACACCCCAGGCCCACACACTGTCATCTCCCAAGGAGCCCTGCAAGCTTTGTAGCCAGTTCTGCTCATGCAGAATACCTCTTGGGCCCTCAGCGGGAGTAGCAGGGAGCTCCCAGCATTTCCTCAGACCTCCCTTTCTCTTCTGCCTGTCCCAGGCCCTGTTTGACACACAGAATGAGCTACGCACCCACATCCCAAACTTCACCTTCAACCTGGGCTACTCAGGGAAATTCTTCCACACAGGTAAGTGGCCCTGTTCCCGCCGTCACCTGCCAGGCCTCCTTCATACTTCCACCCTCGGGGGTGCTGTACTGTGAGGGCAGCAGCCAGCTTGCCAGCTCACACTGTGGGCATACTGACCCCCACTGTCCTCCCAAGCCAGTAGCCAACAAGAGCAGTCACAGCCCCTGGGGGAGCTGGTTTGGGGTAACAGCGACACTTCCCCCTTTCAGTCTTAGATGGGCATCTGCCGTTGTCTCCTCCTCTAGTATTTAACATTATTTTTCCTGCTTCTAAGAGACTTCCATTGAACTGTAAGAGTGTCACAGAACTATATAGCATAGGAAGTGAAGACTCCCTGTCACTGCACCTGCCCCAGGACAGGTTTGGGTTTGCTTAGGGTCACAAGGGTGGAGGCCAATGCTGCAGGTCACTTGGCTTGTGCTGTTCTTTCTCCTGTCTCCATCCCTCCCTTGGCCTTTGTGGGGCCAGGCAAGTGGGACTGCCAAACCAGTCATCTGTGGTGACTGTCCCTGCATGCTGCCTGCTGCGTGGGCCACCGTGAGGGCAGCCTCTCTTGAACAAAAAACCAGCAGTCGGGGTGGAGGGGGAAATGTGCAGGAGCCCCAAAACCAAATAGGAGTGATGCTGGTTGTCCCTCTGCATCACTGCTATACCCTTAGCCTGTTGCATGTAACCTGGGGTGATTATAACAGTACACATGAGATGGAAGTTAAGCATCCTGTGCATACACAAAGAGCTTCTGCAGACAGGAGGTAAAAAACAGTGACCTAGTGTGGATCCTCGACAGGGATCCTAGAGGTGTGAGAGCGGTAGAGGAAACTCTTGAGATTTGTATGCACCCCAAGCAAGGACCCAGAGAAGACAGTGTCTTGGCCACGGTCACTCATGGATTCAAGGAGTCATTCTAGACCGGAACGAGACTCTGGACCAGGCTTTTGTTTCTGCCTGCACTGGAGCTCAGGACTGTCCATGTAGCCCCTGGATAGGCCTTGGCCGTGTGCTCCCGTGGGCTGGGCTGAGCTGTGTCACCAGGGACACCGGTCCCTGGGTGGGCTGAGTTGTCTTTGTGGGCCGCAGGTACAGATGCTGAAGACGCAGGGGATGACCTCTTGCTGTCATATGTGAAGGAGTTCTGGTGGTTC
The DNA here is from genome assembly GCA_004027455.1 of Hydrochoerus hydrochaeris. Lineage (NCBI taxonomy): Eukaryota > Metazoa > Chordata > Mammalia > Rodentia > Hydrochaeridae > Hydrochoerus > Hydrochoerus hydrochaeris. The sequence goes on along the minus strand of PVLA01006194.1, from coordinate 13,823 downwards.
CCCCACATGTGGAGCCACATGCAGCCCCACCTTTTCCACAATCAGTCGGTGCTGGCTGAACAGATGGCCCTGAACAAGAAGTTCGCTGTCGTGAGTAAGATTCCCTGCAGGACAGAGCCGGGCGGCCAGGAGCCGGGCTGGGGTTCAAGCTGCTGGCCTCCTGCTGCTTTTGCAGTTCAGCCTGATAGGGGCTCGGGGTGAGCTGCGCTGGTAGCCCGTCTCCCGGAAGTCTCAAGGCGACGGCCCCCTTGTAGACATGAAGCTGAAGCCCAGGTGGTCACACTAGACTTGGACTGAGCTTCATGTTTCCTGGGCACAAGCTGTCACCTGCAGGCTGGCCTAGGAGGTTCCAGAAAGTGAGAAGTGAGGGGCTTAGGGGGGAGGGGGTGGTGCTGGAGAGGTGATACTGGACAGAGAGTTAGGAGTCCTGGGTTCCAGTCCCATCCCACTCAGTCTAAGATTTTGGACCTCAGCTTGCCCGTTTGCACCATGATGGCTTGGGCCAACTGGCTTTTCTCTCGTGTTCTGTAAACCAGGGGGAAGGATGCTATGCTTACCTTGGCCTGGCTGTCCTCTCCCCAGGAGCACGGTATCCCCACAGACATGGGGTATGCTGTGGCACCCCACCACTCGGGTGTGTACCCTGTGCATGTGCAGCTGTACGAGGCATGGAAGCAGGTGTGGAGCATCCGTGTGACCAGCACAGAGGAGTACCCACACCTGAAGCCGGCCCGCTACCGCCGCGGCTTCATCCACAACGGCATCATGGCAAGTGGCCCGAGCACCCGGGCAGGGACGCTGGGCACGTGCTGTCCTTAGGGTGGGCTGGGGGCGGAGCAGCTTCCTGTGCCACTTCCATCTCTGAGGCTCTGATCCGGGGAAAGCAGGCTGCAAAGCTGGCCCCTTCCGTGAGCTCCTTCCTAGCTTCTCAACAGAGGATTGGGGGGGGGGCAACATTCTTCAAAGGGGCTCTGATGAAGACATAGGGCAGGTCTCTGTTAGATTCATCTGATCATCTAAGAACTTCCCTTGAGCTTCTGTCCCTTTTTAGGCACTGGACATGGAGAAGGACACAAAATTAAGGAAAGTTCTTGGCCTTGGAGACCTCATATTCAAGTGGCAGGAGACAGACAAAACACAGTACTTAATAATGGGAAAGTGGATCATAGTTACATGGTGATTACTGTTGTGAGAGAAGGAAGCAAGGAAGGGAGAGAGTGGAGAGGCCTTCCTGGATTAGCTGTGCTGCTCTCTGTGGAAGGGCAGTCAGGGCAGATACAAGTGCACAGGCCCAGAAGCAGGCTTGTGCTGAGTGTGTTTGAGAAGCAAGAAGGAGCCAATGTGATTGGAGGGGACTGAGTGAGAGACAGGAAGGAGAGGATGTGGGAGGGGTGATGGGCCAGATGGAAGGGCCATGGAAGGCTGACCACTGTGGACTCCAGCTTTTAGGCAGAGATGGGGAGGTTTTGAATGGAGCATGGCCTGACTCATATCTATCTTATCTATCTATCTATCTATCTATCTATCTATCTATCTATCTATGCATCTTTCTTTCTCTCTCTCTCTCTCTCTCCTTTCTTTCTTCCTTCCTTCCTTCCTTCCTTCCTTCCTTCCTTCCTTCCTTCCTTCCATCTTTTTCTTGTACCAGGAACCCTACTCAGGACCTTGTGCTTGCCAGGCAGACCCTATGCCACTGAGCTGTATCCCCAGCCCCTGACTCATATCTTAAAAGGATTTTCATCATTCTGCCTATTGTGCAGAGCAGGGTGTAGGTTTAGGGTTCAGAACTGGAGGCCATTAGAGTCTTCCAGAGAAGTGATGTAGTAGCTTCGGCCACCATGCACAATTGGAACATAATCATATCCTGGACTTAACTAGAAGTTAGAGCCAGGAGGACCTGCTGGCACATTGGGTGTCAGGTATGGAAGAGGGAGAGGAGTCAGAGTGACTCCAAGGTTTTTGTCCTGGAAGGATAAGTTGTCATCAGTCAGGGTGGGTGAATATGAAATTACCTTCTTGTTGCTGGCACAAAATACCCAGGAGGAAAGGTTTGTTTCAAATCTCAGTTTATAGAAGTTTCAGTCCATAGTCAGCTGGCTTGAAGGCAGGGTGGCATGGCAGAGGAGAAATAGCCCACAGTATGGCAGAGAAGAAGCAGTGAGCCTTCTTTCCCTTTTTATTCCATAGCCTATTCATTGGTGCCATCCACATTAGTATGGGTCTTCTGTCCTTAGTAAGGCCATCACCCACACCCAGAACCATGCTAGACCAGTCAGTAAACTGATCCAGCATTACACGCCCATAATCTAGTCACTCCCAAAAGCCTCACCCATGATGCCTAAGGCTTTGAGTGGACACGTACTTTAAAGCCTTAACAGTGGGGCAGCTGTGAGGAGACAAGGTTTGTATATGAATCTCTCTACCCACCCACCACTTCTCCGTACCAGAGACTCACATGAACTCTGGGAAGAAGGTCCTAACAAGGCAGGCCTGTGCTGTGCTTCTCCAGAGCTTAGTTTCCTGTGGGGAGATGGACAGTAAACAGCTAAGCCAGTGCATGACCACGAGTGCCCCCGGGCAAGGCTCTCATGTCAGGGGTTTGCACAGCTGCTGTAAGAGGCCAAGGATCTTTGCTGCAAATGATCCAAGTTTTCAGAAACAGTTCCACCACATTTCTTTGGGACCTGATTATGTTGTACTGAGAAGAGCTGCGTAGTATTAAACAGGAAGATCCTGTGATTTGCCAGGATGGGGCAGATGTTGCAGGCTGCTGAGATGCTAGGAGCAGGAACTCCTGTGATGGGGGCTGTGAGAAGATACTGTCTTTCTGAGGAAATGCCCTGGCCCTTCTCCTGAGGGACTGCCCATTGCTGTCCACTCCTGGAGATGTGACAGCTCCTCTCCCCATCTCTCAGGTCCTCCCAAGGCAGACGTGTGGCCTCTTCACACACACGATCTTCTACAACGAGTACCCTGGTGGCTCCAGTGAGCTAGACAAGATCATCAATGGGGGCGAGCTCTTCCTCACAGTGCTCCTCAATCCCGTGAGTTCTCTGTAGCCTGCAGCTGGCATGAAGATGCTACTGGGTGACCCAGGCCCAGTAGGGATACTGATGGGAGGCTCTGGGAGTCAAGCGACCTGCTGTCCAGTATTGGAGCTTTCCCTTTGCTGTGAGGTCTGGACTGAGGAATCAGAGCTCTCTTGTTCTTTGTTTTGTGCATGTTCTCTTTCCAGTCTTCGTGTATTTGTGTGTACATGTACACCCATACTCAACACACACATACGAGACTCTGCTTGAGCTGTCTGGCCCTCTCCTTATCTGTAAATGGAAGCAATTATCCATACTTTAATAATATTAGCTAAATGTCAAGTGGTTGTTATTATTCAGCTTTATGGGCTGAGTAGGCCTTTCCTTCCTTCCCTACTTGCCCCTTCCAGATGAATAAAGCAAAACACAAACAGCTCCTGCATCAACCTGCCTCTGTTGTAATGTTTGGGGTCAGTTAGAGCTGAGTCACCCTGATGGTGCTCAGGCCATGGTCATGTAGCAAGTTTGTGATGATGCCAGTGTATGTGGCACTGGTCATTGGACGGCCCTGCAAATGGAGACAGGGCTACAAGGGTCCAAGGTGGGGCTGAAGGGCTCAGACACTAACCCAGCTGCTGCCTTCCTCTTCCCCTGCCTGAAGCAGATCAGCATCTTTATGACGCACCTATCCAACTACGGGAATGACCGCCTGGGCCTGTATACCTTCAAGCACCTGGTGCGCTTCCTCTACTCCTGGACCAACCTGCGGCTGCAGACACTACCGCCCGTGCAGCTGGCCCAGAAGTACTTCCAGATCTTCTCGGAAGAGAAGGACCCCCTCTGGCAGGTAGGGACAGGGCAGTTAGCACGTTGCTGCAAGGGCAGAATGCCCTCCACTCTCAGGCGTGCTTTCTACCTTCACACCTCAGATACTGCCACACACCTCCCCACACAGGCCTGCATGCATGCACACTATTATGCACCCTTGGAAAAATCATGGAATCTAGCACTTGGGAGGCTGAGGCAGGAGTAATCAGGAATATAGGGCCTTTTGAGCTACCTAGTTAAACCTTGTCTCAAAAGCAAAACAAAACAAAAAGACATTAGAAAAGTTGTGATAGTCTCTCAGGTAATGTCTTAGGCCCCTTTAAGTGCAGCAGGTTCTGAGCCACTGGGCGGGACTTATCAGGAGGGTTAGGGAGACATTTCTCAGGAAAGTGTACTCCTGGGAGTTGTTAAAAATTGGAAACAGGAGCTAGAGCTGGTGGTGTCTCATAGTTAAGACCAAGGGTCCACAAACCATGACTCATGGGCCAAATTCAGCCTGTGGTCTGTTTGTGTAAAGAAAGTTTTATGGGCACATAGCCATGCATATTCCTGGAAGCAGCAGAAACCCAGCAGAATCTAAAGGCTGCAGTGTTTACTGAATGTTCACCCAAGTTTGTAGGAAAAGTTTTCTGACCCTTGGTCCAGACACTGTTTGTCCAGTTCAGTTTAACAAGGGCTTGTGAGTTCCTAATATGTGCCAAGCGCACAGCTGGGCATTTTGCCAGAGTTTGCTGGGGCCCAGAGACTCACTAGAAATGGTCCCTGCCTGTCACGCTCAGTGTCCGGAGGGTGGGAGGTGGCAAATTCATGTGAAGTATTTTGTCTGGCAGTCAGGGCTGCAAGAGCTCAATGTCCATGTGCAGTGGAGTGCATTTATTGAGTTCTTGGGCCTCCTTTACATTCCTTGCACTGTTGGTTTTAGGACCCCTGTGAGGATAAACGCCACAAAGACATCTGGTCCAAGGAGAAGACATGTGACCGCTTCCCAAAGCTCCTCATCATTGGCCCTCAGAAAACAGGCAGGTCTCTCCACCCTAGACCCAGCCCTCCTTACTCCCTGCTGTCTCTTCTAGGGATCATGGGACCACCTAGCTGTGGTCCCATTCCCTATTCCTCCTTCCGGAAGTGGGAGTAGAGTTGGAGTGAAGAGGAGTTGCCTGTCTGTATGGAGGTGTGAAGAGAGTAGAGGCTGAGCTTGAGATTCTTGTGTTTGTCTACCACAGCCTGAGGGAGCTTTCTCTGTGTCCTCCTGGGGGTCTCTGAGTATAGGCAGACAAAGAAGCCCAAATCAGCTGCTCTGCAAGTTCGAGTTGTCCCAAGCAAAACTGGTTCAATACCGAGTGGACTGTAATCCATTAATCATGCCTGCCAGAGGTGCAGGATGGAGAAGCAGTGGTGTGATTGCTTAGTACTTGCCATCCACATGCCACTGTATGGCACAAATGGCTACTTACATTTTACAGACAAGCAACTCAAGGCTTAGAGAAGTGAAATGACTTCCCATAGCACTTCTAGCTAAGAAATGCCAGTTGTAGGTCTTGAGACTTGGTTTCTGTGATCTCAAAGCTGATACTCTTTCACCAAATTCTGCATCTTCTGCTTCTCTTCTGGATACTCTCATTGTAGCATATAAACCATAGAGTTACACCATAGGCAGTAGATGAAAGATCTCTCTGAGGACTGGGGGAGACAGAAGAGAAGACACTGGAGCCAGCATTTTTGGTTCTGCAGTAATTTTACATTAATGGGGGAGGGTTGGAGCCCTTTTTCCTGGGCTGCTTGCAAGTACCAGAGTGTACTGAGGCCTAGAGCTGGAAAGGACCAGCAGAAACCTCTAGCTCTGAGATTCTGCAGAGACAATAGTCAATTTGAGATGATTGTCAGTGCAGTGATGAGGAGGATTCTGGGTAGTGATGGAGAATAATGTAGTGGATTAGTGATGTCTGCAAGGGTACAGAAGCTGTAGTATCCACAGGCAAACCCTATACTTATCATCCTGGATTTAGCACAGTTTCTTTACTGTACAAATGAGGAAGCTAAGACCCAGAGAAGGGAAAAGACTTTCCCAGGACCTCCCAGTGAACACTGGAGAGCCAGGCCTAAAACCTGGACTCCATCTTTTTGTTCAGGGGTGGGGTATGCTCCTCAGTGCCTCTCCTCCTCTAGGCACCACGGCCCTCTATTTATTCCTGGGAATGCATCCAGACCTAAGCAGCAACTACCCCAGCTCGGAGACCTTTGAGGAGATCCAGTTTTTTAACGGCCACAACTATCACAAAGGCATTGACTGGTGAGTGGGCCTCTGGCCACAGCAGGACAGGAAGGCAACCCTGGAGCTGCATGGGGAGGTTACTGTGGACATAGCAGGAAGCAGCTGGTGCTTATTCACACACAGCTAAAGTTCCTGTAAACAGGGACAGAGAGCAATGACCCTTGAATCATGGTGGGAGGATGTTGTCACAGACAGGGCACTCATTGAGGAAGCCTCTGCCCCTTCGCATTACTGCTCCGGTCACAGGGGAGGAGTGTTCCCCCGAGGTCCCAAGGTCTGCTGGGGACAGAGCAGGGCTGACATCTGAGTGTCACTGTGTGTGGTTCGCTGTGGAGACCAGGTGTTCTTGTGTACTCTGTTCTGTCATGCTGGGCAGCCTTCAGGGCTCACCTGGGGGGCGATTCCAGCTTGGCTTCCCACCAGGGCCTTCTACAGTAGTCACTTTTAGTGAGGCAGCATGTGTTGTTTTACCCTCCAGTTTTTCACTTTGCCTCTTTCCCTACTTTTTAAAACTTTGGCAAAAAGTAAAACTTCATATGTACATGTGTTAGCCTTATTTATTATGGTTACATTAACAGATTATCTAGGCAGAATTATGGGCTTTTTTTAAAATATATTTTCCTGTGTGCACTTCTCTTATTTACCTATCATTTCTCTACCCGTCTATCTTGCCTGTGTACCTGTCTATTCTCTATTATCTCTGACATGTCTTGTCTCATACCTAAAACCTCTTGTGGCCAGAAATACTGCTGGAAGCCAGTGCTTTCTGGAGCTGGAAAGGTAATACAGTGCAAAGCCACGTGCTTAACATCTTCAGCAGAGCCCAGGGCAGCGCAGCACCCACCTGCAGCATATTAGCAGGTGTGCAGCAAAGAATGTGAATATTTACTTGCAGCAGATAAGATAAGGAAGCTGAGCTTTGCTGCCTATTGGCTTTACCACAGGCGTAGGAAGCAAAAGTTTTGCTTTTTGCGCTTTCTCAAGTTAGATATTACAAACAGAAAAACTTTAGAAAAAGGAGAGAGGATGCTTGGGCCCATCCCCATGATCCTGATTTTGTAGGGAGGCACGGGAACCCGTCAAGGCCCTGGTGACTGTGTTATAGGGTCCTTAGGAGAAGCTCAGTATCATGGGTTGGGTCTGCTTCCCAGAGTCCTCAGAGTTGTTATTCTGGCTTTGCGTGAGTGGAGGCCCCCGGGAAAGTCTGTACAGTTCGTTTCATTTTCAGAATGGTTGTTAGTGTAGGAGGTCATCACTCGGGCAGGATAGGAAACGCGAAAGCTGTGGTCTCACCCACAGCAGCTGGGGACAGGGCATGCGTTGCAGGAGGCCGCGCTCCTGTCTGTCTCCAGGTCCACAGCGATGCTGCGGGGAGGAAAGCCAGCCTGCCCTGCAGAGGCGCAGAGGGCGCTTCCCGCCGGCTGGCCCTGCTGGGCCAGAGCAGCTACTGAGCCCACACTCACCCCCTAGCGGCAGAGTTAGGCCTGCAGATTTGGCGCAGACTGAATGGTGGGATCTGAGTTTAGGCTGGAACACTCCCACCCTCCTCCATGCCCCTCAGCCCACATCACACCTCGAGGCTCAGATCTGACCCTACAGCCTCAGTGGAAGGAAGGAACGAATTCAGAACAGGGAGTGGGCCCGTGGCCATTCCCTCGAGTGCTGCTGGAGGTGAGTCTTGATTTGACTGGAGCAGCCTGCCCTGCCGCTTTCTGAGGAAGAGCAGCCGCTCACACGGCACGCATGGGCCCCTCCCTCCCGGGCGTCACCTGAGAGTCCCCCTTTGGCCTCCCACAGGTACATGGAGTTCTTCCCTATCCCTTCCAACACCACCTCTGACTTCTACTTTGAGAAGAGCGCTAACTACTTCGATTCTGAAGTGGCGCCCCGGCGGGCAGCTGCCCTGTTACCCAAGGCCAAGATCCTCACCATCCTCATCAACCCAGCGGACCGGGCCTACTCTTGGTACCAGGTGAGCAGGGGTGGGCTAAGTGCAGGGTGCTGTTTCTTCCTGATGCTCAGTCGCACTGCCGTGCCAAGCACCTGCTCGAGCTGACCTTGAACCAGGTACCTGGAATGAGGCGCCAGGTACCCCCTGGCACGGCCAGCCTGGAATAGGTGCAGAATGCCAGCTACCACTTGCTGCTCAGCCCGAGCTTCGGGTAGGGCCTGGCCCAGAATGAGGCCTAGAGGTCTTGGGGCAGCTTGGCTTTGGTGTCTGGGCACATGCTGACTGTAGCATTTGCTTGGGCCACGGTGTGGACAGACATGGGAACTGGTCTGAGTAGGGGGCACCAATGCCTGGCAAGGGGTGGACCCTTGTCCCTGCTGAGGTAGATGAGAGCCAGAACTTTGTTCTGTTTCTGTGACCAGATTTAATTGTTCGCTTTCTTTCTTGCTTTCTTTTTTTCCTATTTTGTTTTCGTTGTTATTTTGGTTTTCTTTTGAGACAGGGTCTTGCTGTATAGTTCAGGCTGGCCTAGGTAGCCCAGGCTGACCTCGAACTCATGGTGATCCTCCTGTCTCAGCCTCCTGGGTGCTGGGATTACTGGTGTGACCACCACGCCTGATTTAATTTCTTCTGAGTGTAGCCCACTGTGCTCACCGAGAAGCTGGCAGCCTATTTAGGAACCTAGACCTGAGTCTCTCTCCTATCTGCCAGTCCTCTTAGGCCACACTGCCAGGCACTTTGATTTGTAAGTGGCCCTGGTGCCTAAGGCCCTGACCACCCTTGTCCCGCCAGTGGGCCAGGCCTGCTCTTGGTGCTGAGGAACACAGGGCCTTAGTACCTGCTGAGTGGGACGGTGTTGACTGTTCTGGCTGGAAAGACCTAGCCAGACCATTTTCTGTAGCTCACTGCCACCCTTCGAGACTCTGTCCTTGGATGCTTTGGTGGCTGCTTCCTTGGGGCCTCACAGAGTCCCCTGCAGGCCAGCAGGTGCAGTCCTCCTTGCTCCTGTCCCTGGGGACCCTTGCCCTGCCCAAGTCTGAGGGGGAAGCCCTCTCCTTCCCAGGACTTTGGTTCATATCCCAGTGTTCATTTCTCCCGTGGGCTTTGTCTAGGGGTACACAGAGCTGGCTGCTTCTCCTTGCATTCTGCCATGCGCTCACCTGCTGCTTTTGTGGGAGACAGAGAGGGCGTTCAAGCAGTTGTCAGGGCAGTCCCCTGCTCCGAACCAATGACAGGGATCAACTTTGGGCCCTCCCTGGAGCTTCACAGCAGTGTGCTAGAAGGCAGGGGGTGTGTGTGCCCCTTAGCACCTATGAGAGACTCAAGACTCAGCGAGTTTCGTGTGGTGTGGGCTTTTGGATCCAGGCCTTCTGGCTTAAGGCCTGTTCTTTCTCCTGTCCATGCTCAAGGCAGGTTAGAGAGATGAGGAGAAAGGAGACCCGTTCCTACTGTGAAACTCGAGAGCTGGAAGGAGAGAACGGCCACTGCCTGTCTTGGGAGGGAGGCCGGAGGATGAGCCCTCCCTGCCCTATGCCCTGATGACCCTCAGTGAGGTCCGGGGGTCAGCTGGGCAGGGCAGCACATATCTGATGGCCTGGTCCCCAGACCCTGGATGATTTTTTTCCCGTGCACAGGGATCAAACCCAGGGCCTTCACACTGCACTACATCCATAGTGGCTTTTAAATTAAATTAAAGTTTTTTTCCTTTGTCAGTAAATTGCCCAGGCTGGGCTTGAATGTGTGATCCTCCTACTTCAGCCTCAGCCACCCAGAGGGGGTTTATAGACATGCACCACTGTGCCTGTCCAGGATCTGGATTTTGATAATCTTGCAGATACTAATGGCCCACAGCAGTACTTTTGGTGATTTGGACTCGGCTTTCTCCCTTTACAGTCTGTCTGATCTCCATAAAAGAGAATGCTCAGTTTGGGACAAGTGACTCTTATGTCATTTCTAAGATAGACAAACCCTGTTTCTAACAAGAATTTTGGGGTCGGGGCCCAGGGCAGATATTTGGTGGTGTGTGGGAATATTCTTTGTTTTTATTGTATTTACTGATGGGTACCTTCTCTGTGGTCACTGATTCTAGTTTTCTATTCAGGGAAGTGTTGTTGAGTTTTTTTGACAAGAACTGATATGTGGAAGAAATGAGATTGACCTCAGCACATATTGTTCTGTGGGTCAGGAAGGAGCCTCAGGGATGGTGTGTGAATGACCAGTACAGGGAAACCACAGTCCAATCTGATTCCCACCCTGCAGAGATGGGGACCTTAGAGCTGTGGACCCAGTGACCTTCCTGAGACCTGATGGCAGTGAGTGCCAGAGCCGGACTGGAATACAGGACCAGCCTCTGGTCCAGGGTCTCCTGCACTTCATAGGCTGTGGTCCCACAGCAAGGGGTCTCTCCTTTGTACCCTGTGTGCCATGCCCACCTCTCCCCTCCCCCCAGCACCAGCGCGCCCATGATGACCCTGTGGCCCTGAAGTACACCTTCCATGAAGTGATCACAGCCGGCCCAGATGCGTCCTCCAAGCTGCGTGCCCTGCAGAGCCGCTGCCTGGTCCCCGGCTGGTATGCCACCCATATCGAACGCTGGCTCAGCGCTTTCCACGCCAACCAGGTAGGGCTGCCAGGCTCCAGGAGGGGCCCGAGGGGTGCAGAAGCCCTGGGTGTGCAGCCAGCGTAGGGAGGCTCAGGTGTGGGGATGGGAGAACATGGGGCAGGGGGCAGATCCCTGGAGGTCTTTGGAGAAACCCTCTGAAGTCTGGAACAGGTGTCGGGTACAGGCAGGAAGTGTAGCGAGGGCTGGAGCAGGGGCGTTGAGGGCTAACGGGACAGACAGAGCTGGCGGAGCTCAGGGAGTTAGACCTCAGCATGGAGTCTTGGGCACAGATTCCTGCTGGTCAGAGGTAGACCAGGAGGCTGACCCTGGAGAGCACCAGGCTGCCCATTTTCAGCCAGGCCGCTTCCTGCTGCTCTGGCTGCTGATCCTGCCTGCCGCCAGGAGGGAAGCCAGTCCAGCTGACCTCCCTTTTCTTCTTTCCAGATTCTGGTCTTGGATGGCAAACTGCTACGAACAGAACCTGCCAAAGTGATGGACACGGTGCAGAAATTCCTTGGGGTGACTAACACCATTGACTACCACAAAACCTTGGCGTGAGTATCGCACTGGCCTTCAGCAGGGTGATTTACCTGATCAGGCATCTGTGCTATAAAACCAAAGGCTTGACCAACTATGGGAGAAACAGAGTAAATAGAGTCACGCTTCCCTCACAGCTGTTTAGCAGTAATACAGCGGGACCTCGGTTCACAAACTTGATTTGTTCCATGATTCTGGTCACAAACTGAGTTGAGTGACAACAGAATCAAATTCAGTGGTTAGGTTCAATATGGACCTTACGGGGAAATTTGATTTGGTTCTCAGTTTGGTTTGTGACCAGCAGCATGGAGAGAATTGAGTTCTTGAACTGAGGTACCACTGTATTAATCTGACTTCAGTCATGTTAGTAAAGTACCCTGGAACAATGGTGCATGCCTGGAGTCCCAGCACTCTGAGAGGATGAGGCAGGGAGATCACAAGTTTGAGCCCAGCTCGGGCAACTTACTGACCTAGTGAGACATTATCTCATGTGAGTGAGAGAGAGACAGAGAGACAGAGACAGAGAGAGAGGAGGGAAGGAAGGGTGGGGAAATGGACGGGGTTGGTTTCCGCGCCAAGGCCTCAGGCTCAAGCCTTGCCTTGTGAAGAAGTGTGCGTGGCGGGGAGGCTTGCATAGTGGAACCTGCTCCCTAATCAGTGTGAGCAGCCTGGGGTGTTCCCTTCAGTTTAGTTTAGCCTGGGCTGTACATTTTCAGTGTTTTCTGTGAGTCAGACCAGCACAGAGCAGCCTCCAATCCCAGAGGGTTTTCTAGCATTAGATTTTGACTGAAAATACCATCTCAGGAGGAGGAAACTCGTCGTACTTTGTTGATGGCAGGAAGCCCACTCCCTCGCAGCTGGTGCAGGTGCACTGTGAATGCTGTCCCATGAGGGCCAGTGCCAGCCTGGGGTCCAGGGGCAGGACAGCAGGGCCCGCCCTTCCACGCTGTGCCCTAGACAGGTATGCACTCGGCAGGAGGAAGGGTCCCAAAGGAAGAGGACTCGAGTCGTCCTCTTCGCTGCTCTTCTGCGAAGCCCACAGCAAGCATGTTGCTTCCTCACAGTGCCGGAAGCGGAAGGTGGAGAAGGGAGAGCAGAAAGGGGTAGGAGGTGAAGATGTGCCCCTTTCCCTTGAGGCAGGAAGCAGGAACTGTCATGGGCATAGGCTGTGGGGTCACTGATGCCTGGGTCCAACCCCAGATCTATCTCATGGCTCTGTGACAGCCGATGAGGCCCTGTGTTGTTGGAGCCTCACTTTCCTCCTGTGTGTGTGGGTGAGGGGTGAAGAGAATAACCCCTGTCTCCTGGGTTCACCGAATTAGGTGACAGGATGTGCATGGAGCTCTTGGGGCAGTGCTAGTTATGGTGGCTGCTGTCCTCATCTCTGTCATCTGTGACTGCCTGGAGCTCTTGCAGAGATCCCTGTCTCCCTCACCTGCCTGAGGGAATTGTGTTTGTCCTGTGCTTGTTGCTCTGGGGCCGAGTTCTGATGCCAGGGTCCTCCTTTCCCGCTGACTGCTGTTGAGCTCATGTCGGAAATGCCCTTGAAGGCAGTGTGCTGTGATGCACGGAGCCAGCCTTGCTCTGACCTTTCTGAAATTTACTCCAAAATACAAAACTTCGCGGTGCACACACAAATACCCTTGCATTTCTTATTAAGGATACAATTTGTTAAAAAGCAAAAGAAACCCCGCCTGTATCTTTTTTTTCCCCCCCTGTATCCTGTTGTCACTTGAAATTGGGAGGAATAAAGATGTTTTTTGGGATTAAGAGAATATGCAGCTCACCACTGAGGTAGAAATTGAAACACAGTTCCCAGGATGACACAGGACCAGCAAGGACCAGCAAGTGTCCTTGTTAGGGGCTGCTGGAGGAACGGGCAGCTCAGTTTGGGAAGGTTCTGTGGGAGCTGCCCTTTGCAGGCAGGAGGGACGGGTGAGTTCAGTTTAACCCAGGGGCTAAACTTGGGCTGAGCGTGTCAGCCCCACACTCTGTGGTCAGAGGGCGAGTCCTGGCTCTGTGTTCCTGGATGTCACCCTCAAGGAGGAGCAGGGGCTGGGCTGGCTCTCACCACAGGTTTTTCCACTGCCACAGGTTTGATCCAAAGAAAGGATTTTGGTGCCAGCTGCTTGAAGGAGGAAAAACCAAGTGTCTGGGCAAAAGCAAGGGCCGGAAATACCCAGAGATGGACCTGGATGTAAGTGGTGGCTACCGGGTCGGCGACAGCTGGGTCCTGGGAGGGGCCTTAGCGTAGGGGCAGAGCACACAGGCGTGCGGTGAGCTGCCGTTCAGGCAAGTGTGCAGCAGGAAGAGCACGGCACAGCAAGGGGCACGGAAGAGTCCAGACGCTCAGCACAGGGGTGGCCTCAGAAACAGGAGCTGCAGAGGAGGCCGCTCGGGAGAGGCGAGAACTCTGGGTCAGGATTTGGATCTGAGGCCTGGAAGGTTATGCAGTCCGCCTGGGGGAGAACGGCACCTCTAAACCAGGCAGGGAGGTCACATGGCACCCGGTTACGTTTCCTGACCCTGTTTGCCTCTGGATTTTTTTTTTTTTTGTGATGGTGTTTTTTGCTTTTCCCTTTCCTTTCCTTTCCTTTCCTTTCC
>PVLA01006193.1:0-129190 GCA_004027455.1 Hydrochoerus hydrochaeris | reverse complement strand
TGCTGTGCTGTGGTGTGGTGTGCTGTGTTGTGCTGTGCTGCACTGTGCTGTGCTGTGCAGTGTGCTTATACTCAGTTAGGCTGCCAAGGTTCAGCCTGGTAGGGAGCTCTGCTCACGCCAGTCTGCTGCAGGGATTTTGGTAACTCAGGCAACTCCTCTGAAGCACAATTTGTCACTTCCTTGGGTTTCAGTGAGGACCATCCTACCTTCAGGAGGACCCTGTAGAGCTATGGATGCTTGCAGAACGCCCACTGCACACATTGCCCCCGTGGTCTCGGATTTGTTCTGCGTTCCTCTTGCAGTGCTGGGGATGAGATTCAGGGCCTTGTGCATGCTGCACAAGTGTCAAATTTGGCTACTGCTACATGTGTTAAATCAGACTCAAGCCCATCTCTATGTCCCAAGCTGAGTGGACACATGGGGTTACATATTAAAAATACATGAAAGATGATTTCAAAGCTGTCTTCTTGCAGAAATAAATTCTGACGGGGTGGTTGTGCACTCATCTCAGGTTCTCTACATGCTTTCATTTCACAAATGTGCCACTAGGACAAATTCTTTTAGGATGCTGCTATGTAGTATGTCAAACACGAAAAAGGATGTAACTTCAAGGTAAAACTAGGGTCTCGTGTCAATAGTAATTTAAGGATCTAAAATTAGACCATAAACAAATAAAGAGCCACATACACAGCAGGAATTGGTTTTAGTGTTTTATAGTATAATAGTCTATAATTTATGATGCATTTCAAAATTATTAGAGGGGTCCAAAAATTCCAAACATCATATAGAAACGAAAGCTACTGGGGGGGGTATACAAATGCTAACTGCCCTGGTGTGATCAATGTGCCTTGTGTACATGCACTGAGTTGTCACACTGCACTTGGCAGGTATGCACAAATGTTGTATGTTGATTAAAGTTTAAGGCCCGCCACGTGGCATCTTACCTTAGGGTATAAAGAATCTTCCCATCGTTCCAGATCCTGAGGAGCTGGTTGGGGGTGGTGATCCAGTGGGCCTCTGCAGTCTTAGAATTGCGGAAGATTGTGTCTGGGATCCATATCAACCCCACCATGTTGCTGTTGAGAGTAAGTATTTTCATGGTGCTGTTGAACCGAAGGCGACTGTCGGTCCAGGTCTGAGCAAAAAATATATCGATTTGGTATTCCTGAAACACAGCAAGGAAGAGGCAAAGCAGTTCTATTAGTGAATCTTCCACACGCTTCATTTTCTTGTCCTAAGTTTGGGTTCCTCCACATTTACACGCCCACTTGTCACTCCTGTTGTTAGTGATTAATACACTGCCCGGTCTGACACAGATGAGAGTCCACACGCCAGGTCAACAGTTTAAAAACATGTGATATAATATAATACTCGGTAAGTCTTGAACTACAACAGGTCCAGAAAGTACGAGGAGGAGCTGCATGAGGCAGCAGAATGCGTTTCAGCACGTGTATGCAGACTGTTCGCCAGTGCCAACACGAGGGGCAGTGCGGCCTGTGACCGCCTGTGCTCTGTAAAATGAGGGAAATCATGTCTACCTCCTACACATGTTATAAAGCAAGGGAAATAATTAAATGCAAAACTAGTGTGTAGCATAAGCACAGTGATCTAAAAACAGTAGCTTATCTAATAATATTGTTATTCAGAAGAGCTCACACAATACAACTGAAAATCAGAAAAGTCAGGAAATCAAGCAAGAGCACAGAACCATAGTACAGAGAGGACAGCGCTCCAGCCAGGTGCCGACCCCCACAGACAGGCACAGGCCTTCCAGTGGCAGAGGCAAAAGCATAGCACTGAAGGGTACCGGCCTTGGAGTGCCCAGGACACTGCAGTGGCCATGGGGTAATGATCTGATATCACAAAAGGACCTAGACACTCTCCAGAGGGCCCACCTTGGAGACTACTCCCTCATCTCAGTAAAGAATTATCAGGACACGAAGAATGGAGAGACTGAACACTAGAGACTTCAATATTTCTAATATTTTCATAGCTCCCATTATGTGTGAGATATTACAGGCCTACAGAACTCAGGAACTGTCAGGAATTCCCATTGCTGTCCTTACTGCTGAGTTTCCAGTTAAAGAGCCTTTCTAAGTACTACAACAGATTTAAGAGGCAGCTTGCATCTTATTGTTTGTTTCACTCATTGCTGTTTGTTGCACTGGCTCTGACAGGCCCTGTAAACCATCAGCAACTCAGCAGCACACCAGAAAGAAAACTCTTGGCCTCACAGAGCTTGCATTCTAGCCAGGGAAGAAAGGCCTTACAGAAACAGATAGCTCAGAAATATAGCGGGTCCAGAAGTCACATGCAGTATGCAGAAAATAAGGCTGACTTATCACTTAGGGTTCTATTTAAGAGAACAAAAGGCATCTGCTCATAAAGCTTCATGAGCTAGGAACCCCAAATTCATATACTTCGCACATTCCGATTTGGGGCTTTGGGGCGGTAACTACAGGTAAGAGTGGGGCCTCCATGATGACGTGAGTAGTTTTACAAAAAGAAGAAGGACCTCCTGCCATGTGATGCCCTCTGCCATGTGAAGACACAGAGGAAGACCCTGACCAGATGCTGAGAGGTTGCCAGCACCATGCTCTTGGCCTAGATGCCTCCAGAACCATGAACCAAAGAAACCTCTGATCAAATTTTGAATCACCCAGTCTCAAGTATTGTGTTATGGCTAAAGAAACTGAACTAAGCATCCAAGTATTCACTGGAAGAGAAACTGCAGTGCCGAGAAGCTGATGTTTGCACAAGCATTCGAGCAGCCAGGGAGTGAGCAACACAGAAATCTCGGGGAGTAGGTTACCAAAGAACTTCTATCCAGGCCTTGAAACATTCTGGTTCTTCCCCATAGAAGGAGCTGTGTGAGACTCAGCCGTTAGGGTTTCTATCTGGATAACCCCCTGAAGTCTCATGTACTCATAGGTGGGGCTTTGTGGAGATGAAGGGGTCATGGGGGGGGGTGACACTAAGCAGCGGATTCCTCCACTGGTGAGATTATAATGTGGTGTTGGCAGGTGAGTCCCTGCTGCATGGCCTGGAAGGGGCTGTCAACTTCCTTTCTCTTTTTATCTTTCTCTGTTTTCTG
Source organism: Hydrochoerus hydrochaeris (assembly GCA_004027455.1). NCBI lineage: Eukaryota > Metazoa > Chordata > Mammalia > Rodentia > Hydrochaeridae > Hydrochoerus > Hydrochoerus hydrochaeris. The sequence goes on along the minus strand of PVLA01006193.1, from coordinate 126,096 downwards.
CTGCCAGGCCATGTGCTGTTTCCCCTCTGCCATGCTGCTTTGTTTTTCAGCCAATGGATTATGGTCTTAAACCTCTGTAAACTGTGAACCAAAAATTACCCTTTGCACCTTACCGTTGTGGGCATCTGGTATTGTGTCTCAGCGACAAGCAAGTAACTAAGACAACGCCACTGTAGCCACCTCAGAAGTTCATTTGCAGATTAGTGGTTTCTGCTTCTCGAGTGTCTTACAAACTGTGTACGTGCCTCTCCTTAATTGACTCCAGAACTACGGCCACACCTAGAAGGAGGGTCTGAGAGGAACTGTGTGTTGGTGTGTGCAGACACACATGTGTTCAGGTCCACAGACCTTATTCTCTGTTATGCAGCTCCGCATGTACTGATGGACGCAGAATAGGCCTGCAGGCTGGCGTCACGCATGGTAGAATGCTCGGCTGTGACAAGGCAGAACACATGTTGAACGAGCATGGGGCTCTTTCAGCAGAGACTGAAATGGAATGTTAACTAGCATGTGCTGACTGTAATGGCTGCACTTGGTAACTCATCAAGGAGAGAAATTTCTCAGAATGGAATTAGGCACTTTGAAAGCAATTAGAAAGGAAAAGAAAAAGATAAATCCAACTCAGAGCCTGGGAGGGTTGGAAGAGGCAAAGCCTTGTCATCCCATCAGGACAGGCTTATTAGAGCTGCCAGCAGTGCCCAAAGCCTGTTTCAGCAGCTATGCGGAAAAAAATCAGCCATCACCAACCTGTAAATGGATTAAGCTATCACCCTATAAAATCTTTAATTATGAAAGTAGCACTCAAGGAAAAAGATGAAGGTGCCGCAGGCCCATCAAAGCTGGCAGGGCCCAGCTCCCTGTGCAGTCCTCAGCTCTCATCATCAGGGTCTGCATCATGGATTCAACCAACCACAGACGGAAAATATATTTTTTAAAAAATTAGATCTGTACCGAATATGTACAGACTTTTGCTTGACACTCTCCCCTAAACAACACAGTATAACAACTCACACAGCGTGTACATTCTACCAGCTATTAGAGCGCCATCTCAAGATGACTACAAGAGCAGGGGGACTCAGAGGCTCCCATGCAAACACTCAGCCATTTATATACTGAAGGAAGCTGGGAATCCGGGGAGGTTAGTCTTGGAGAGGTAATGCTGGAAACAATGTCCCCCACCGCTGGGAGGGCCCTTCTACTTCAGAGAGAAAGAGGGAAAGTGAAAGCAGGGTGAAGCCCGAGTCACTGACCTATAACAGCCAAGACAGGTGCAGAAGTCAGAACAGTGCAGAGAAGGGAGCTGTGGAAGTGGCTGGGAACCACCAGCTGAGAGAAGAAGCTGGACTTAAAGCTCTGCAGATGGAACCCAGGTCAGAGGGACAAGAGACAACATGAGTCTCTGCTGTATCTTTGACAAACGCCACCCTGGAAAAACTCCTTCAGACTCCGAAGGAGGCTGATTTTCCGATGCCCACTTAAAATATCAAAACTGTTCATTGTTAGGAGTCAGGGAGGGAACATGAGCCTCACCCTGGGAATGCAGTTACTGTGGGAGCCCACTTGGGATCTCGCCAGGTACCACAGTTGTTAAAACCAGCGACAGTGCACCCCAACTCCATCCTAACCTAGGTACACACTGCACATGGCGGGAGGACAGGGTTGTTACCTGTTCCCCGGAGGGTATAGGGCAGCAGAACACAGGGAGTCATGTACAGACCTGGTGTTTTCACCAAGGCACGTGGGCACATGTGGTCATCTTCCAGAAGACCCAGGGGCTGGTTCCAGAACCCCGACCATTGTCAAATGTGCAGATGCTCAAGCCCCTTACATAAAATGGTGCAGGCTATCAAAATTCGTCCCTAAACTTCACAGCCTCTCTGGATTCCCCATGACACTCAGTGCAATGGAATGGCATGCACATATTTGCTGCATTTACTGTTTACAAAATGACAAAAAGCGTCTGCCAGTGTTCAGTGAAGATTAAGCTCTCACAGGCTCAACCATTCAATAGGCAAATGAACCCGGATGAACAACTCTGTTTGAACAAGTCTGGAGATACTGAGGACCCGCAAAGGCAAGAGGCCACGGCAGGTTCCACTTGCACATGGCGTCACCGTGTGGGCGTGGCATCACGGTTAGTGTACAGGAAGTGCAAATTTTGTTTCTTCTGGAACTTCCTGGGATGGTTCCCATGTATTTGATACATAACAGATGGTTGAAACTGGAGCTGGGGAGAACACAGCTAGAGAAGTCCAACTGTGTATGTATTTGTACTCTACCCTGACCTTGAGGCTAGGACAGGGGGGGCACTTTTTGAGTTGCCTCCCTTAAGAAGAGAGAAACACTTTCTCCAATGAGGGAAAAGGAGGTGATATTTAGGAGCTGGGATGGATCATGGCGGTCACTGGAGCTGTTTTGCCAAGTCATGCAGCTCTGCTTCTCACAGGCACCTGCTAGAATCACCCTGTTCAGGGAGCAGTGTGCGCACCCCATTAATAAGAAGGAGAACCTGAGAGAACAGTGTGTGCACGTGTGGCAGGATTGTGAAGAGCCGGCGTGTAACTCACTTGCACTTTTTGTGAGGAGAGTGCCTGTGAGGAGCAGAGCCCCTGGCGCCACACACTAGACCCATGGCCTGGCCCCGTTACCTGCAGGGGCTCAGACCCCAGCCTGTCCCAGCTGGTGTGGGGACAGATGGGAAGGAGAAAGCTGGTAGAACAGGGGCTCAAGAGACAGGCAATCTTGAGAACACGACATGTGTTCAGTGAGGCAGAGTGAGCCATGCCAGTAGCCACAGGAGAGCACAGCTCCTGTAGAAAAGACCTGATAAGGCCAGTAGCCCTTTCTCCTCTTCCTCCTCCTTGTGCTTCTCCTCCTCCACCCTCTCTGTCCCCGTTTGTCTGTCTGTCTGTCTGTCTGTCTCTCTGACAGCATTTCTGCACGTAGTTCAGGCTGCGCTCGAACTGCTAATCCTCCTGCATCTGAGAAAACAGAGGCACCCCATCATACTGCACCCTTCTCCTCCTTTCCTCTTTGATAGAGGGTATTACATACTATGTCATCCAGGGCAGCCTAAAACTCACTGTTTCCCTGGCTGCCTTAGAATTCACAACCTTCCTACCTTGGCCTCCCAAGAGCTGGAATTACAGGCATGTGTCATCTCCTCCGTCCTGATGGCAGGATTTGGCATAATGGTGATGATTTGTTTGCCAAAAAACAGCACTTTTAATAAAATTCAGTGTTGAGAATGTTAGGGTGGCATATGTGGGTACTTAGAAAAGTTCATTCTTTTCCTCTCATACTTGTTTTCTGGGTAAGCAACCAGAAAAGTGTTGCCCCCACATGTTTGAGCCCTGCCAATGAGATCAGTAGCCTCAGGGTAATCAAGACACCCTTAATCACTGCACCATGAGAACAATCTAAAGTTGTTCAAATTTTTCCAAGTCTGTCTGTTGACCTCAATATTGGACGAGGAGAATAGAAACGCAGAAAATTTGAATAATTTTACCAAAGTTTCTCAATATGATAAATTATTTTGAATTCTGGGATCCTAAATAAAAATTGACCAGTGAGGTGAGTCCTTTCACCTGTAAATAAGAGACAAAGTGACAGCAGCATTGCCTCCTCTTTTCCTTTTCTTCTTCTGGTCTTCATTAAGGTACCATTTGTGCCTCTGCTTAAAAGAGGAGATTAGAATGGAGTAACCAAGTAGGATGCATTGCCCACAGCTTCTAGAAGGCACAACGCCTTCTGCCCCAGACTCTGGGGCAGTGGAGACAGAGTCATGGCCCTTCTGCACAGGGGGTAAAAAGAGGTCTAGAAATAGGCGCATCACAGCTCCCACAGAGGGACAGGTCCGTCCAAAGGCTTCCCGCAGGAAAGGCTGTGTGAGGCTGGCAGCGAGCGCCTTCTCCCCCTTCCTTCTTGTCCTCCTCCTTCCTGCCCCTTCCTTTCAGCCACTGACACAGCTGCTCAGTTCCAGCTGTTCTGACTTCTGCAGTCAAGATCTACCTCTTGAGTGTGGTTGAGAGGGGCTGCAGCACTGAAACCTGAGTGTCCGACCTCATTGCAGGTGACAGAAGGAAGCCCCCTGGACACGGGGAAACCTGTGTGCAACTGCATGACACAGAGTCTCCCTCCTTACCTGCAAACTGAGCACCTTACTGGGTTGAATGCAAGGATGTTTCCATATTCCTGCCTGGAGTGAGCCTTTTACTGCTGAACCAACTTCCACTCACTCATTTCCACCTCGTTTCTGTGTCTCAGTTTTCCAAGGCCATGACTGACTGACCCCTCTGTGTGTCCCACCTTCTACCACTGCAAGGAAAGTTAACATGCTTGACACCTGCGTGAAGTGGCCAGGAAGTGCTACAGAGCAAGGCTGTGGAGGCAGGAGCTGGCCCACCTGCACCCTACTTCCCTGTGACAAAGGGCTGTGCCCTGGGCAGGGGAGACTGCCCCCCACAGGTCAGGCATCAGGCCTCGGATGCCACAGTCAGAGACCTGAGACCACGCAGCGTGCGTGGATGTGCTGTTGTGTCTGCCCTGACTAATGTTGGAGAAATACTTCTCACCCACAGGGAAATAATTTCCTTTCTCTCATCAATTTTTTTTGTAATGGCATTAATCATCCTTTACTGCAGAGGGAAAAAAATCACTCTCATAAGGTCTGTCTAAAAATAAACAACATTTTATATAATTCATAAATGGCTATGAAATCAGTATGTCTGAAAGACTAATAAACGTAACAGGTGAAAACGTGCAGGGCCACACACCCCGGTTCCACAGCCACATTAGAGGAGAGGCTGCAACACTTGATTTAGTCACAGAAAAGCTTCGTGTTCCCTGAAGACGCCAAGAATTGCTGTAGCACCCACTGGGTTAAATGTGGAGCATTCTGACAAGACAAAACAAGAGCAGTGCTTCTTAATAATGATACCCTTTTTAACTCTAAAAATTTGAAAATTAGTTCCTCACACTTTTCTCCTTTCCTTGCCAGAGGCCCAAGCAGGAAAAAAATGACATCACTGCAGGGTTTGGAATCCACAGCTGCTGGAGACACAGAGCCCCGGGGGATGCAGCTCGGCCCTCTGGTCCTGGCTCTGCAGCACACCGCTGGTGCGCTCAGATGTAAAGGACACTCACGGCTGAGGGGGGGCTCGTGAGGGAAGGGCAGCCCCGGAACACAGGTGGCCAGGTTCAGGCCCTCACTCGTCTCCAAAACAAAAACGCTGCAGTTAATAATTCTTTATATATACAAAAAAAAGTCAAAGATTTGTGCCCATTAAATATGACCAAGGTCTGTAATTTCTCCCTCACGAAATAGGAAAGCATAATCTAGTGTTCTCTCTTTCTTTCCTCCAATTGGTCCTAGGAGACAAGGCTTTCACGGTGGCCCTGCAGTCTCCCTGGGGCCTGGGGCCTGGGGCAGCCCGGCCTGGGGCAGCCCGGCCTGGGGCCCTGCATTCTCCTGTGGCTGCTCCCAAGGGAACCTCCTTCCAGGCTCCATGCTCCTGCCTCACTGAGGTCCCCAAACCCACTCTCCCCTTGGGGCCCTTGCAGGCGTTAAGCCCCACAGGGATTGATATAACGATGGGAACCATGTGCAGGCCACTTCTGTAATCCCAGCTGGAGGCAGAAGCAGGAGGGCCACAAACTGAGGCCAATCTGGTCAGTTTACTGAGATCCTGTCTCGAAACTGAAATTTCAAAAGAGGGCTGAGATCTAACAGGGACAGGCGCTTGCTAAGCTTGCTCAAGGCCGTTGTTTTGACTTCCAACATAGCAAAGGAACGAAAAACAGACTCGGGAGCCTGGGCCCCAGCACCTGGCCTGAGCGCAAGGAGCAGCTTCCAGTGCCTTAGACACTGTCGCAGCAGCTGGAAGGTGAACGGGGAGGGGTGCGTCCCTCGGCCAGTGGAGAGGAGAGGCCCCTTTGGGATGAGCAGGCTGTGAGGGATCAGTGACTGCTGCCAGACGGATGCAGCAGGAACCAGGGGCCTCCTCCTGCCACAGGGGGCACACTGCTCCAGGGGCTGGCCCGGGATCTGTCACGGGGGGAAGCACACCGCAGGGCCCTTGGGCAAAAGTCTAAATATTACAGCTACTGGCCGGCCATGGTTCCTAAGGCCTGTAATCCCAGCACTTGGAAGTCTGAGGCCAGCCTGGGCTACAACTGAGTTCAAGGTCAGTTTCAAAATAAAACAAAATGGAAAAATTAGAGATGTTATATTGAATTAAATTATTGATTCTAGATATTATAATACATATTTCTAATTAAAAGATTTTTAAAACAGAAAACCTTGAAGAGATGTGGATCTTGTCACTGATTCAGGAACCAGTCTTCACCTGCTCTGTGCACTGTGGTCTTCTGGCTATGAGCTCTTGTGCCACTCATTTCCATGACAATGATTTTATGACTCTTTTCTGTTTTGCTGATTTTATAGAGAGAATAAGAATATATTTCTCTCAATTTTTTTACAAATAGTTTTTTAAAGTTTACTGCAACTGGCAAGTCCTTCTGGTAATACCACCAACATGCTTAGCATTTTGCTGAGCTGGAGACTCCGCTGGTTTCTGGGGGTCAGTTTGGGAGCCTACACACAGCTCTGGGCTCCAGGTTTTTCCACCTGTGCATCCGGTGCTGGCCACCTTAAGAAACTACCACTGTCCATGAAAGTCAACGCCCCAGTGCCCTTATCCCGAAGGTGACCCCAGCCTCCATTTCTCTGGAGCAGAATCAATCATACTCAGGGTCGGCAACAGATGCGTGAAGTCCAAAGAGAAGCCTGTAGCCTTGGTTAGACTCTCTTGCCTGTGTACATTTCACACACACACACACACACACACACACACACACACAGAGCTTCTGAGTCACAAGCTTCCAAGGCAAGCTCTCCCTAGCTAAGGGTCAGTGTGGCTACAGGATCTGAGACAGGGCTCACGGCTGGACCCAGAAGGGCCCTCTGAGGTCACTAAGGCCCGGAGCGATCACAGCCTCAGCTGGAGGCAGTGCTGGAGTGACAGAGGGCCACATCTCCCCTCTCCCCGAGCTCCATCCACCCTAAACCCTTGAAGAGCCTGTGGGGACAGCCTCTGTGATGGCGGCTGTGTGGATCCATCCAAGGACAGGCAGGCCAGCCTGGGACATTCCACACTCCCCTTGACTGTCTCTTTTCAGTGTTCTCTCCCTTGAGCAGCTGTCCTTTCTCTGGTATTCACCCTCACTGATGGCTTCTTCATTAAATTCTTCGACCTGGACTGGATAATCCAGTGTATATGATCAAACTACCTCTGGATTTAAAAAGTGTAATGGGGGATGGGGGTGGGGGTGTAGGTCAGTGATACTGTCTAAGTCTGGGTTTCACCACCACCACTCCCTCAAAAAGGAAAGGTGTAATGGCTACTCTGACTCTTAACACAGGCTTAAATTTCTTCATGGGATACTGAGGGAACCAAGGATCTTGATTTATAGCCTGTTTATCCCACTGTCCCACAAGCAAACCTGAGACCGCAGCCATGGTACGGCACACACTGATGGTGCATCCCTGAACACAGCTCTGTCCCTGCCTGCTCCTTCGTGCCCCCGCGCCATGCGGCCCTCTCACCAAGTGTCTCTTCACACAGCCCGCCTGTCCTCCTCCATCCTCCCGAGGCCCCTGTGAAACCTCCTGCAGCCTTCCTTCTTTATGCACAATGTTGAACCACTACTGCTCTCCTCCTGCCCGTGCCCTATTTTTCTGTTTGATGTATCTCACAATTAATATCTTCGGGATAGAGAATGGTAACATGGACTATGACTCCTCTTCTGGCGCAAACTCTCCTTTCTTTTTGTCTCCATCAATAAATCCACTCTGGCTAAGCACCCTTAATTTCCACAGACACAAAAGTGCCCACTGATTAGCCAAGATCACACACTTTCACTACAACACAGCCTGTGGTAACCCGTGATTTTGTAGTCTGACTGAGAGCTGATTCTTCTTACACAACAGAAAGGAGGAATTTGCTGTCTGCCTAATGCTTTTAAATGATGGCTCTGACCTGTGTGTGGAAGCTCAGCCTGAGCACTACCAAAGAATGTGCACCCCAATGCACCGAACTCAGCCCTCTGAACAGCTGGCTTAGAGCCACAGGCACTGCCGGCCCAGTGACCCAACAACACTGTTGGGCCTCCTCGTCCAAGGCCAGAAAGAGCCTGGCTCCCCAGGACCAGCAGGTTTCCAGAACTCTACTCTGTGTCCACTGCTAGTTTCTTTGCTCACTCTGGAAAGCAAACCTACTCATTTCTGTGGACAGGAGGGCCACCATGAACCTCATTTCTGATTCATTCCTGCTTTTGGAGTCTGTCTGCTGTATAAATGCTCAGTTAGTCAAAGGGGAAAAAATCTGTGTCCTCCGTTAGCCTCCAACCAGAAAAGAGCTTGTTCATCAGAGATATGCAGGCAGAAAAGGGTGCAGGAAAGCCCAGCTGGCTCATAATTGGCTGAATCACGTTCCCCTAAAATGTGTAGGTTGGAGCCCCACTGCCCAGTATGTCAGAATGTGACTGGATTGTGGAAATCAGGTTTTGAAAGGATAATTAAGTCAAAATAAGGCCACTGGATTCTATCCTAATCCAATCTAACTGTCCATATAAGAACAAATTTACACACACATATGCACACAGAGAGAGAAACAGACAGACAGACAGAGACAGAGAGAGACAGAAAGAGAGGGAACAGACCATGCGAAAATACACAAAAATTACAGGCCTCTACCAGCCAAGATCTGAAGACCTAAAAAACCAACTTTCCCAACACACTGATCTCAGACTTCCAGTTTCCAAACCATGAGAAAATAAATGTCTGTTACATAAGCCAACCAGTCCATGGTACTTTAAGGTAGCCCAAGGAGAGACCAACAGACCTCCTGTGAGTTGGCACCATGCACGGACTGACTAGGGGATAGCCAGATGGCAGCCTTCCCCTGCGAGTTGGTGCCATTCGTATACCACAGGGGAGGAGACCACGAAGTCAACAAGAAGCCAAGACCTGCTGTGAGTCAGCGCCATGTGTGGGCTGACTGGGGAGGGCCAGCCCCTTCCGACACACAGGCAGGGAGACAAGAAGAGCCCACATTTACCCCCACCACTGACCCCGTAAGTGACCAGCTGATGTGGAGAAACACTGGCTGAGAGGATAGCTACTGAGGTAAAGTACAACTTAATGCTGTAGTGTTTAGTGTTTCACTGATGGTGCAGGCCTAAAGCTGGTAGTCGGATCATCTATTCAGAGGATAACAATACATAGTGCAGCATCTATGAGAGGGATCTCCTTCTGAAGGTGGTGGCCATTGTTGATTCCCTATTATCTTGTTTCAAAATCTGGTATCATTCTCTATTCCTTTTTTTTTTTTGGTACAGGAAATTGAACTCGTGACCTCGCACTTACCAGGCAGGTGCTTATGCCACTGAGCTAAGCCCCCCACCCTTATATCTGGTATCATTTTCATTGCTTAGTTTGGTTGGGTTTTATTCTGTTTTATCTTGTTTGATTTTGTTGTACCTGATGGCATGGGAAGCTGTTTCGAAGATAACAGGATATATGACGGTAGCCATTTTGGATTTACTATTATCTTGTTTTAAGTCCTGTATTGCCTTCATTATTTTGTTTTTATTGGTTCTATTCTCTTCTATTTTATTTGATTTTACCATGTCTAATGGTATGGGCAGTTATTTTGAAGACAACAAGAGGCATTATGGTAGCATCGTTGATTTCCTATTACCTTGTTTTGAAATCCCATGTCACTTACACTGCCTTGTTTTGATTGGCTTTGTTTTATTTTGCTTGGTTTTGTTCTAATTAAAAAAAAACACTTTACATCGCATTGAAGGGAAAAGTCTGAAGAAAGCAGGTTTAACATATCACAAATAAGTACAAAGTGATCCAAAGCCTTTCATGGCATTTGTCCTCAAAAACAGTTTGTCTGTAGCTTCAAGTTTTTTCATTTGAAAATTTACCTGTTTTTGCTGCCAAAACTTTCACTGTCTGAATAGTCATTAAACTGTCTCAAAAACCTATCTACCTCAAATATAGTACAAGTGGAAACCTGCTATACAGAATCTCAATGTGCACATCAGTTGCACTGTGAAGTGGTAGGCAATCCAGCATTGAAGTGTGTGGTGTGCTCTGGCGAGTTACCTCTAAAACAGCCATAACATTTTCCCTTCCTCTGCCCATGGCTTTGCTGAACTCGCATAGAGACTCCAGACATGGCCATGCAACTGAGCAGCAAATTTGACAGCAGCATGACAGGGACAGAGCTTCATGTTCCACCAACAAAAACGAAGACTAACCCAGACTGCAGGAGACAGCGCCATTAAGACCACAGCCTGAGCTGATTCCTGTCCCGTTTCTGGACAGGTAAGTGAAGTCACCATCACAGATGGTCCCAGTTCAGAGACAGCAGGTGGCCTGCTCAGTCGGTCCATAAGTCTAAAGAACGACACAAGCCCACAGGGCAGGATGGCTTGTGCTGCAGTGGCCCTATTATGCATCAGGTGCTGCATTATGCGGCTTTTATCTCCGCCTCCCTTTCCTGCAGTGTTTAGGTCTCATGGTTTGTGGCTTTCACAATTTTAACCTACCGTTTAAGTGTACTGCAAACCTAGGTACAGCTTTCGGTAGTATATGCGTTGCTCTTTAAATAACATCTCTCAGGAGGCTGGGACCCAATAACTCAGTGATAAAGAGCTCCCCTAACATGTACAAGCCCTGCATTCCATTCTCAGCACCGCAAACAAACATTGGCTCTCAATTCGTCTACTTTATGGCACTTTTTTATTTTCACGGTGGAAGAAAAATGTAATTCATACCTGCTAGAGTACTACGATACTCCCGTTGGATTCTTACATAGATGTCTAAGGGTTTTATTTGTATTTGGGGAAACTGTTTGGGGTTTCTGAATGGACTGGAAGAGCATCGTTAGTCCCACTTGAAAAGAACACAGGCTTCTATTACCCGAACACTGCTCTTTGTTCTTCCAGGAACAGATCAGATTCAAATGATAAAAATGTCATTGCAAAAGAATCTCTGCTTAAAGTAGTTGGGGTTACGGTGGAAATGAGCCTAAGAGAATGCAGTCACAGCAAAAAATACAACCATGTCCTCACTGAAAGGAACCACAAACACCTGATAGGCTATTATTAATGGTCTTGTGTGAAACTTGAATGAAAAGAGGATGGTAAAGAAATGATTTTCATTTCCTGTCCGTTGGCCACTATATACCAAGCAGGAACTCTTATCTCTAAAGAGAATTTCAAAAGAGGGCTAGAGTCCCTTGCTCCATGACAGATAATAGAAGCAGTATGTGTAGTGACTGCCCTTGATTTTGTGACTCTAGTACTGAAAAAAAGCCTTTAAAGATCAGGACTGGGAGTTCTCCAGGATCTCTCCAAGTGTGGGGTGCCTGGAACAACAGCAAAGAGAAGGAAGTGCTTCTAACGCTACTTCCCTTTGGTGACCAGACTTCTGCAAACACGGTGGCACCCAAAGGGCCTCTGGCTCGGTCCGATCGCCCCTGGAAAGTTGGCTGCTCTTGGGTTGTTCTTATCTCAAAGGAAGAGCTACAGGGTTTGCTGTGCCTGCTCCTCCTTGGGCTTTCTCTCTCCCTTGTATCACAGCGGAAACACAGCTGGAGCCAGGCTGCCTGGGCCCGCAGCAGCCTCACCATCCACGGGTGATGAAAACACGGACATTTTCACAGCTCCACGTGCACCAGGTGTGGGTGGAGAGCGTGGGAAGGCTAAGGCAGGAAGACCACAAGCTGGAGGTCAACTGGGCAACTTTGACTCTGGTCTCAAAATAAAAAAGTAAATTAAAAAGGGCTAGGGATGTGTAGCTTAGGGATGTAGTACAGCACCTGTGGTTTTGATTTTAAAAAACAAGAAACAGCAGAAGCCAAAAACCTGCCTATGTCAAAACTTCTCAGTGCAAATTTGTGGGAGAAATAATTATTCATATATCATTCATATATCATATATCAATTATATTCCAAACTCTAGTTTATTTTTATTTTTTGCACTGCGGATTGAACTCATGACCTTGCGCTGGCCAGGCAGGCACTTATGCCACTGAGCTAAATCCCTGGCCTATAGTTTACATTTATCTTTAAGAAATTATTCAGTCATCCTCATAAAGTCATAATTTAAAGATCAACTTGAAAGTTTATTTGCATATACTTACAGACATCTGCACACGTGTATCTATGTGTATTATACATATTCCTTAGTTATTTGCTTAATACAGTACAGGAATTCTGTCTGGTTACTTTCCTCTCATTGCTGAGGGAAAATACCCGACACTCAAAGTGAAGGAAGGAAGGAAAGGGTGGTTTAGCTTAGCTGTGGAGGTTTCAGTCCATAATCTGGCTCCAGGGCAGGGTGGCGTGATAAGGGCCGCGGGTCAAGGCGGCAGAAGACAGCAAAAGCAACAGAAGCAGAAAACGGGGAGGGCAAGCCTCTTTCCCTCCCTCACTCTATGAGCAGGCTGCCACCCCTAGGGCTGGGCAGCACTCACCCCATCTCCCTGCCCTCCTCCTGCACGGGAAGGAAGAAGATGTCTACAAAGTAGGGACCCTGGCTCCCCGCTGAGGCACTTAAACTTCTAAACTTCTGAAGTTGACACACTGTATCAAAACCATTAAAAATTCTGAAAAATTATTCCTCTCTTTCCAAAATCCTTTTCGTGGCATCTTTTTCATGAAATACAAGTTCTGAGAAGTTCAAGGAAACAAAATGTCAGCGGCAGATGACTTTCACAGATTCTCTTTCCCATGAGATGGATTCCATGCATACTCAGAACAGCCATAACTTTGCTTTGTCCAAGTCCTCCACTGTCCACACTAATGCCATCTGCTCACACCACCATGGTCATGCCCAGATACATTCACAGGACTCAGTAGGAAGAAGCCCCGAGAACCAGGCAAGAACATTAAGGGTGTCTAGTTCTACTATCACCCTCTAGAAATTACTTGGTTTCCAAACCGCTTTTCAAAGAATACAGCATGGTCCAAGGAGTGGCCATGATGGAGTGTAGGACCTAAAATAAGGAGCGAAGCCTGGGTTCCAGCTGTCGACCCTCCAGGGGCTATGAACACATAAGCACCTAAGCTTAACCGGCAACATCTGCTCCTCCAAGAGAAATCAGGACAGTTTTAGAAGGTAGAGTGCTTTAATCGTGCTTGGTAAAGGAGGTTGCATTAGGTAAACCTTGAGTAAGCATGATTTTTACTGGTATTTGCTGTTTTTGCATAGGAAAATTGGCTCCTGTAGATGTCAGGAGTTTTGTCCAGGTGACAAGAAAAATTGGCTTGGGCTCCTTCTGTTTGCCAAGGATTTCATACTGTGTATTGTTTTCTCTTTTTTATTGTCTTAACATGGAGAATGTTAGACATATTGCAAGGCTTTGTCTTGTTTTGTTTTGCTCTGAAGACTGAATCTCGGTTCTTGCACATGGCAAACGTGTTCTACTACTGAGCTACATTTCTGGCTTCTGTGTTAGCAGATTTAATACTGCTAGGTTTAATGTTCAGAGCCAAAAACATGACAAGAAATGCCCATGAACTCCTTTCATGCCCAGTCTCTGAATCAGGAATATCATGCGTGATTTCTTGAGAAGACTTTTCAATCACTGTCTTTTAAGTTCTGTTTGAGCTTTTCAGGAGAAAATAATTTAAGCTTTTACTAAATTCTTTGTTTTACAACGGACGCCAGCATGAAATTAGTCACATTTGGCGATCACACCCTATTGTAGTTATTGACAAATCATATTTTTGCTTTGGATTAAATGTTCTTTTGTTAAAGAGTTGGGCTGAACACAGAAGTTCTTGGCTTTGTCTTGGATACTGGCCGGTTGTTGAAAGGACTTTGTGAGGCTTCTTAGAGAGTACAATGTGACTCTGAAGAAGTTTGGCAGAGTTTAGACAATGAAATGGACACTAAGAGAAAGAAACAAACACCTGCAGACTCTGGGATCGGTGACAGTAGACTTCCAGCAGACAGCAGATTGTGTACTCTGACAGTAACAAGCATGTGCAGCTACGAACAGCATTTGCTTGAGCCACTTCTGCAGAGGAGGAGCAATGGCCACTCAATGCAGCCTACAAAACCAGCCCCCAGATGAGAACTGCAGGTGGTACAAACTCTTTGCAAAAGCTCTGAAAGAAAAGGCCCCTTGCACAGACCCCTATGAAGCGGGGAAGGACCTCTGCTTCCTTGACGCTATGATGTAAGCAGATTTCCTCCCCTGCAGGCCCTTCTGCCAGGCATTTCTGCCTTGGGGCTGATCGATCAGGAACTGTAACTGTGAGGCAAGTTCTACCCCTTGAAGTTGTGGTGTTATTTTATCCCAGGGACAGGGAAAGTGACTGAGACAATCTTTCGCAAAGCATATTACATATTCAGTGAAAAACAAAATTACAATATTGGATCACAATATTAGATATTTAAAAACATAAACAGTCTACATTTAATGTGCATTTACTGATTTCAAAGTATCATTTCTTTAACTTGTCAGTCTTGTGAGTTAGCTTCCCCAATTTTCTATCCAAATTGGGGAAAATGAAATGGTGTCAGGGAAAAGGTGCACATTCTGTTCAGCTAGAAGACAGCCCTGAACCATTTTCACATTTTAAAATTTTAGTCAAAAGTACCATTTAATTACAAAGTATAATAATGGAATGTAATTTACAATTATAATAGAATAATACTTGAAGTTGTCAAGGTGTATTAGGCAAACATTTTCAAAAGGAACTCATCATAGTTTAAGATTATGAAATCTACATGTAAAAAATCAGGACAAAGATTTTCGAAGATGTGAAGTTAAGCAACACAAACTACAAAAGAAAGAGCAGGCACTGGAAAACAGAGCTCAGAGCAAATACACACTTTTAAAGCCGACCTATGGACTTCACAGAAAATCACATAAATCTAAGAAACTTAACATTTATCTGAATATATCCTATAAAATGATAAATATTACCAATTTTTTTGCAGTGTAGGATTTCTTAGGACAAAAAAAGCTTCTGTACATATAAGTAATGTTGCTTATATCTCTTACCCCAAGAAGAATAATGCCACTCAGGTTCCAATTTTCCCACTACTCAGGACTGAAACACTAATGATAATGATTATATCTTTGTATAATAATATTTTCTGAAATGTCTCCAAATAAGCCAATATGTAGTAAGCCATGTCTTCCTCCTGAAATAGTTACATATACATGAAAGGTAAGCAAATACTAAAATTCATATGGAACCAGGAGAGACTCAGAACAGAAAGAGCAATCCTGGGTCAAAAGACCAAAGTGGGAGTCATTACAATCCCAGACTTGAAGTTCTATTACAAAGTTACATGATAAAAATAACATGTGACCAGGAGGAGGTTTCAGTCCATAATCAGCTGGCTCCAAGGCAGAGTGGCACATGGCAGAGGGGCAACAGTTCATAGCAACAGAAGACATCAAAAGCAACAAGAGCAAAAAGGGGAGAAAAGAGGAGCAAGCCTCTTTTCCTTCTTATATTGTATGCAGGCTTCTCACCCTAGGGTGGTGTAGCATTTACACCCATAATCCTAGCACTGGACCATGAATCAATCACAAACTCTGGAAGCCTACTCCCAGGACTGCATGAGGCTTTGGGGTTACACCAGACACAAACCATAACACTACCCATAATTTCTGGCAACCACTGATAAATTCTCCAACCTCGCAATTTTTAAGGTTTTCTTTTTGCATTGTTTATTTCAGAAAATCATGCAAATGGCATCATATGATATGTGACCTTTTGAATTTTGCTTTTTCCATTTGAGATTTGCCCAAGTAGTAATGCAAACTAAGAGTTTTTATAAATTCTACTTCAGTGTAGAGACATAATGGAATTTTGTTATACATTCACCAACTGAAGGACATTTGAGTAGTATTGTTTTTAACAGTTATGAGTAAAATGTATATAAATATTAATGTGCAAGAGTTATGTGGAAATAAATTTTCATCTTTTTAGCATAAAAATCTAGAATTAGACCTCTGGGTCATACTTTAGAACATATTTAAATCTGCAAGAAGCTGTCAAACTGTTTCCCAGTGTGTTGTAAAATTTTGCATTTTCATTAAAAATAGAAAAAAGTTTCACCAGTCCACATCTTCATCTGTCTTTGCTGCTGAAAGTATTTTTTAACTATCCCACATAAAAATATTTTAAATACTTGTATCAAAGTAACTCGTTATGGTTTTAACCTGCATTTTGCTAACCTAGTAAGGCCACTAGGTATCTTTTACCTGTCTCTTCGCTTCCTTTGCATCTTCTTTAGCAATGTGTCTGCTTAGGTGTTTTATTTTCGTATCAATTTTGATGTTTCAGGTGATGATCCCAAGGTTCACTTTTGTCATATGCAAATGATGAATAGAACACAATTATATATTTGTGTTTACAGAATGTGTTATAGTAACCATTTTATTCACCATTTCTTCTTCTTTTTGGTCCCTGAGGAGTGAGGGTATCACTAATGTTGAGAATCTTACATACAGTTTGATTCCCTCTATATCCTTTGTCCTATTATTGTTATATTAATTCCTATATGCTATGAGCACAGCAATACAATTACAATCATATTGCTTATGTTCTTGCTTTTAAGCCTATGAAGAGAAAACAAGAGAAAAAAATATTCAGTTGTTCTAATTGACATATTTCCATTTGCTGGTTCTTGTGCTTTTTTTCATGTGGATTTGAATTTCTATACAGAGTCATGAACTTTAGGCTTCAAGACGTACTGTCCTGAGTATCCTGTAAGGCAGATCTGCCAGGTGGAGCAACGGAAGGTCAGAGGTGCTTGTGACCAGCCCCTGCTCACAGGGCAAAGCTCACTCCAGGCACTGCAGGCTGAGTCCTGGGGCCCCATCATTGCCCACAGGGAACCTCGAGCCTCCAGCGCCGCTGGGTAGCCCCTCTCCCAGTGCTGGTTCACAAAGCAGAGGGTCACTGAGGGAGAAGCGGAAGGCCTGGTCTGCACCCCAGCTCCTGTGACTTGCAGAGGATCTGCCCAAGGCAGAGGCCGCCCTAACCCTGAAGCTCTCCACACCTCTGCCTGAGCCTCCCCACTGGACCTGCAAACCTCAGCTGGCATCCAAGGAGGAAGGAGCACCCTTGTCTGAGTTCTTAAGCACACAGTACCGGGAGGAAAGCTTCCCTAAGACAAGAGTGGAAAAGCATGAAGAAAGAAAGAATAAGAGTGGCTCAACTACTAGGGACCCTATTTTCATTGAGATTGCCTAGGTTTTCTATGATGAACAATTCTCTATTTGCAGAATCTCCAATTCTGAAAACTTTAAAGGAGTGTGTGTGTGTGTGTGTGTGTGTGTGTGTGTGCATGCACACACACACATACACATAATGCATTATTTCCTTCAGTCAAACAGTTGTTCTGTCAGGTCAAATTCCATTAGGTCCACGGTCAAGAAGAAGACTCCCCAGAGAATATTCCAAAAGCCAGTCTCTATCTACAGGTACAGGTGTCCCTGTAATCATGGGACAGGGGACAGGACCATCAGAATTACCAAAGTCAGAAAATGCTCAATTCCCTTACATAAAATGCCACAGTATTCCCATCCAACCTATGCAATGCTCCCATCTGCCTTGCCATTTCTAGATGGTGTGATACCTCTTATACAATGCACACTGTTATTATACAATGTATAAATAAGTGAATGACATGAAAAAGATTTTTCCCCAATTTTCTTGATAGGAGATGAATTGAATGCATATACACAGAATCCATATATGCAGAATCTTCAGATAGAAGAGTCATTTATTTTATCTGGAAATAGACATTGATGTATTTGCTTCTTCCCAACAGTTATATTTTCTACTTTTAGGTACTGGGTGGATCTGATTCTATTCTACAGTCATCCTTGCCTATAGCCTTTAGGGGATGGAACTCAAAGTTTTCATTTTTACCAAATCACAAAATGGAGGGCCCTAGACCTCAATTTCAACAAGCTCCTCTTTCTCCATGAGGATATCTGGGGTTTGTTTCATGGCCTCATTCTATTAACAGCCCTTCCAAAACCAAGAGACTTCACAGACACAGTGCTAACTTTTTCATTGCAGGCAAAATTTTTATGTTTTGGTATAGCTTCTGTGGTTCTCCTGGGGGCTCCTATTCTGATCTCTCCTGGTCACTGTTATCAGAAGTCTAGTACTTGTTTTAGAGACAGACATGGAAAACAGATTCACGGCCCACCATGGGTTAGAATCTAAAGACAACTGATGAGGTTTCAGACCAAGTAAAGCGAGGGGACTAGAAAGACCCCGGGATCTAGGTGCTGACTCGTTCCAGTGTGGAGTGTGAATCTAAGGCTAAGAAATGAAGAGGAAAACACAAGAATAAAATTTAAATTAAAACGTATTCTTCCCCCATTTGCATGAAAACTGACCCAAGACTCTGACTCTGGGTGAGTCTCTTACCGGGGACTCTGCTTTCAGATTGGTTTCTAGAAAATCCTGCTTCACTGGGATGGCACCTGCAAAGTCACCACCTCCAGTCAGTCATCCTGGTTCAACTGTATTCTTGGGGGCACACCCCTCACAATCATTTGTACACATTACATGCTGGTAAACAACCCAACTGGGTGACAGCGGGCTGGAAGAGTGGTTGGCAAACTTGGGCTTACTTATGAGAGATGTTCCACTCTTGAGTCAGAAGCGAGGGAGATCACGGAAGAAAATGGGCCCTGTGTTAACAGGAGGGAGTCTCAAAAAAGGCCCGGGGACCTGCTGATCAGAGGCTACAATGTCCACACTCCAGTGTGCTGACTCAGTGAGTCTTAGAATGAGCCAGAGAATTTACATTTCTGCTAAGTTCCCAGTTCAGGCTGAAGGACACACTGTCCAAGGACAAGTACTTGAGCAGGAAAAGTAGGCTGGAAGGCATATGTTGAGAGGGCCGATAAAGCAGGCCACAGCATCTGAGCTCAGGGTCCAGGTTTCCATCTGGACGTTCTACTAACTGGCCACATGGTTTTTACATAGTCTGCTTTCCACTGGGATGGCATCTCCCAAATTTTGGCACTTTTAACTCCCTGGAAATTTGCCTGCCTCAAGGCTCACCTCTGCCTCCCTGTGTGATGGCTGAGTGATTGTGTCAACTGAGAAGTTCAGTTAGGAGCAGCTTAACCGGTTCTGCGATTCCTCCCCTAGAGCAGCCTGATGTCTGGATGGTATAAAGGGGGAACAAGGACAGATTTGCTTCTGCTTCTTCAGAGGAGCTCTGCTTTCCCTTCACCGTGGACGTCATCTCTGGGCTTGCAGCGCACACTCTGTGGGCTCCAGGGCAGATCTTCAGTCTCTCGGCATCAACCCTTCAGCCTTCTTTCTATGCACACTGGCCTCCTTCCTCGGACTCCTGTGGGACCCTGCATTGAGCGCCAGACTGTTCTGAATCCATATCTCTCTGCACTTTCTCCTCTGACTCTGTGGGTGGCCACTGAAAGCCAATTTTGTAAGTTCTTAAACATTTGTATATTTTGTGTTATATATGTTTCTCTAGTAAAACACCCTACTTTGAATTGTAATCTCACTCTCCAGCCTTAAATCCCGCTTGCTCTGCTTTATTATAAACATGGGTCTCCCACACGTTCTTATTTTTTGTCTTTACTTTTCATTCTGTGTGGTTTCCCTTGAGAATGCAGCCCCCACACAGGGAATCTTGCTTGTGTAAATCGTTGATGTGTTTCAAGTGCTTGGAGACGTCCCTGGCATAATAGCAGTATGTACGGGAAAGCACATCTTATAACACTTCACTTGCAAATTGAGTATTATGTATAACCCCAAATTACCTTTAAACTCCAATTTTACCCTCTAATTGCTCCTTTCTCCTTTCTGCTTGTGCCTTTCAGCATCTACTCCCCATAAACATGCCTCCATTTCAGCATCATTTATGTATTTAAAGCTGGTGTTTTCAATTTGGTACGTCTCTGCTATGCAGTGCTGCACTTCTGTCCACACTCCTTTAACACGCTCGGAATCCAGTCCCTCCCACGCTGCTTCCTCAGTGCACACTTACTCTGTATCACACACCCATTAACCTGCCACTGTCTTTGGCAGAAACAAGCTAAGGAAATTTCTTCTGAATTCTGGGGTGAATAAATGGCAATTTAGTAGCAGCTAGTAATCCCTTCACTTCAAAGAGTGGCAGTCCTCCAAAGTCACACCATCAGCCCGAACCCCTGAGGTATTTCCAATGAAGGCGTTTTTTCATTTCTTATCCTTTAGGTCAGTGATTCAGGGTCAGGGTTTCCTATAGATCTACTCCCGAAGAATTAATACCTAATTAATACCGATATTACTACATAGAAGAAAAGTGTAGTCTCTCCACAGCAGATCTTGCTGTTGCTATGGAAATAGTCTGATTCCCTTTGTCCCCTCTCTGAAAGCACTTCTATTTGCTGCTGTGATAGAGTCTGTGTCCCGTAGCCATGGTAACAGCTTGAGAAAAGTTGCTTCCACATTGTGGCTTCCTCCCATCTCTGCTTCTCAGAACACACTCCTTGGGGCTAACTAACCTGACGATTACTCAGAAAACAATTAAAGTCACGTAGCTAGCTCCACCTGAAGCGCTGGTGGCCATGCAGCACTGTTCCGCAGCCTCTCACATACATCTTACTCTGCTTCTGCAACAAGGCAGAAAAACACCAGGCTCGTCTCTCAGCAGGGCTGGTGTAACGGAGGTGGGAACACATGTAATCAGTCAAATGAAATGACATTTGTTTGCACTTCAATTCATTTTAAAATAGTTCAATGATTTTGGCAAAAATTGGGTACAGTGAATAATGACCAGATACTTTCTGTGAAATGTGTATTCAGTAAGAAACTTTCAGAAAGGAGATGTGCTTTTTTAGTTCAGTTTCTTCATCTTTGAAATAACATGGAAACTTGTCTTAATTACTTTTCTCATTGCTGAGACAAAATAACCAACACCCAAAATTAAAAGAGGAAAGGTTTATTTGGCTCGCCGTTTGTAGAGGTTTCCATCCATAATTTACTGGCTCCAAAGCAGGGTGGCTTCACAGAGGACAGAAATTCATGGTGGGCAGAAGATAGCAAAACCAGCAAGTGAGAGGAGAGAGACAAACCTCTTTCTGTCCCTTATATTGTATGCAGGCTACCTGCCCTAGGACCAGTGTAGGACTCACAGCCTTAATCCCAGCAATGGACCATGACTCAAATGCAAACTCTATTGAGTCAGCTGCCTCCAAAATGCCCACACCCCATGACCGCATGAGGCTGTGTGGGACAGTCAGACACAAACCATCATAAAACTGGTGTTTTAAATTAAGTAGATCTGCCACCATATTGGTGGATTTCATTGGGAATCAGTCTCATGGGGGAGAAATCATAGAAAGGGATGGTTTTAATGATTAATGTTTAGCATAAAAGTAAGTTACACTAATTTTATCCAAGTGTAGCATAGATATTAACATGCAAAGCATTAAGATTCATAAAAACCTATAGTGAATTAAAAATAACCCCCTAAAATATAAGTAATATCTAGTTTCATAGAAAGTCTTACTTCCCCAGGAATGCAAGCCCTTTAAAACTACTGCTTTAAATGCAAGCCCTTTAAAACTAAGCATGAGTTACATGTAACTTTAAAACAATCAGAATAAAGGGAAATATCACAGATTTAAATATGCACAGGAAAACCCACATATGACAAAGAAGACCTTGTCTAGCCACATCAGTATCGCACTGGTAAAACACACAGATAAAAATGTTGGCATCTGCCTACCCTCCCAACTCCCTGGGAGGAGAGGCAGGAAGTCACTTCATCGTAGAAGTGTGGGGCCAGCATTGGCAGTGTGGGAGACCCTATCTTTTAAAGTATTAGGAAGTAAAATTTTAAAAAAAGATACGAATAAAAATATTGAACACAGCAAGAAATAAAAGAGATACTACACAGCAGAATACTGATTTCACCTCAAGTATGGACACAAGAAGATAGTGGGGTATCTTTCAAGTGATGAAAGAAAGCTGTTGCCCATGAATTCTACATGTAGTGAAAGTATCCTTAAAAATTAGTGCACAGCAAAGAACTCTTCAGATAATAAAATGAGTACTGTGAACAGAATTGGATTATAAGAAATGATAAATTTACAAGCTTAAGGGAAATATTATATGAAAACTTGGAAGAGCTTGTAAGAAGTTGTGTAAACAAATGTATTCACATTTTAAAGTTTTCTGCATGATTTTTTAAACACATGGAGTATTTGAGCAAAAATTATACCTCAACATGTATACTACCTATACATGTTTACTACATATCAGAACTAGAGCATAAATTACAGGAGAGAAGTGTAAGAGTTTATATATTTCTAAGGTTTTATATTTTGTATGAGTAATATGACATTAACTGAAAGTAGATACAAAAATTTATGAATACATGTTTAATTTTTGGATCCAACAGCATAACATTGCAAATTACTATTCAAAAAACAATTAAAAATAAAGTTACAGTTTAATAATACTAAAACTATTGCCCAAAGCAAAAAAGGTGAACAAATTTCAGAAGGGATAAAAAAAAAACAATTAAAATTAGATACTTATGCCCACATCTATCAAAGATATTTAGAGTAACCGGGCACCATGTTACATGTCTACACTGTAAGCTCCTCAGGAGGCTGAAGCAGGAGAATCATACATTTGAGGCCAGATCAGGCAAGTTAGTGAGTCTCTGTTGTTTAAAATAAAATTAAAATGTCTAGGAATATAACTCAGTACTCATTTACACACACACACACACACACACACACACACGTGTTCAAAGCCATTATTTATGAGGGAAACAGAAAAATCCAATGAAGATCTACTCCATACTTATTAGAATGACTAAAACTTAAAAGACTGACGGGGAAGAAGAATTGCTGAAGATGCAGAGCAGCTAGAAATCTTCTGTGTTGCTACTACGGATCCAAAAGTGTACATTCAATTTAGAAAATAATTTGTTGGTGTCTTGTTAAGTTGACTATATACGTCTTATTTAATCCCAATATTATTTAAGTGTAGGTATTCACCCACCCTTCTTCAAATAAAAATATGTTCATAAAAAGCTGTATGCAAATCTTTAAGAAGTATTAGTCACAATAATCCAACACTAGAAATAACCAGAACACACAAGTGGTGAATGGATAAAGAAGTTATAGTATATCTATATCATGAAATGTTAAAAATAAAAAGAAATTAACTATTGGCATCAACAACATGAGTAAATCTTTGAATATGACATGAGATAAAACCTGTCGAGTATAAATGACTATACATTGCATTACTCCATTAATACAAAATTCTAGAAAAAGTACAAATGTACAGTTAAAAGCATATCATTAGTTACAGAGGTCAGTGGAGGAAACTGACCACACTGACAAAGGACAAGAACATTTTCCAGAATGATGGAAATACTGAAGCGCTGGAAATACACAGCATTATGCTTATGATGGTAGGTGCATGACTGCATGATTGTTTAAATACTGATAAACAATAATAGCAAATTTTATTGTCTATAAATTATACTCAAAGCTAGAGAAAGAGACAGAGAGGATTTAAAAAGGTACCCAATAAAATTAAAACAGCTTCAAGCAGACTGACAGACCAAAGGGCATGGATAAAACATGATGCAGTGAATGGGAAAGAAGCGCAGGCACGAGGGTCTAGGCGTAAGGGTGTGAGAATGCCACCCGGAGAAGGGCAGCTTAAAGCTTCAGATGAAACTACATTCCATCAAAACTTGAATTATTGGGTTGATGTCAGAATAAATTAAAACCATGCAGCCACTATTTCAAACTAAAAAAACTAACATTGTCATAAAACATCTAATTTGTG
Organism: Hydrochoerus hydrochaeris; assembly: GCA_004027455.1. Taxonomy (NCBI): domain Eukaryota; kingdom Metazoa; phylum Chordata; class Mammalia; order Rodentia; family Hydrochaeridae; genus Hydrochoerus; species Hydrochoerus hydrochaeris. The sequence continues at coordinate 102,193 of PVLA01006193.1, read as the reverse complement.
CCTTTCCCTCCCCTATCCTCACCCGAAGGGAAAGCACGTATGGGCCCAGCTAGTTTGTAAGATACACTTTACTGATAACTTGTGTAGATAATTTCTACTGAAACTGAGTCACAAAACAAGAGGACATTAGAAAACGGAAAGATTTTCCCTGTTCCCGGATAGTCAAAACCAACACTGTCAAAATGGCCATATTCCCAAGACTGTTACATATATTCAATGTAGTCCCAATCAAAATACCAACAGCACTCTACAGAACTAAATAAAACAGTCCTAGGGCTATGTAAAACACTTGGAAACACAAGTGTGGAAAAGGATTTTCTAAACAACATCAATTGCACAAGAAATAGCAGCAAGAATCAATAAAAGGGATTGTGCAGACAAAAAAGCAAGTGCACAGCAAGAGAATCAATCAGGAGAATGAAGCAGTGACTTCTAACTAGAATATAAAAACAATTCAAGAAAACTGGACCACCTAAAATTAAAGACTCAGTCAAGAAATGGGCAAATAAAATGAACAGACACTTCACAGATGAAGTACAAATGGTTAACAAATACATGGAAAGAATTCAAGACCTCTGGAAGATACAAATTAAAACAGAGGTACAAATTAAAACAGTGCTAAGATTCCATCTTACTCCAGAAAGAATGGATACCATCAAGAAATCCAGAACTAACAGGTTCTGGTACAGCTGTGGTGAAAATGCATCCTCTCACTGTATTGGTGGGGATGTAACTAGGGCAACCATTATGGAAATTGTGAAGCTTTCTTGAAGAACTACAATTAGAAATTTCATATGATCCAGCTACCCTTCTTCCCCAGAGAGCTTTAAATATCATACTACAGTGGCAAGATTCATAATGGCAAAGGCCTGGAAACAGCCTGTTTACCTGTTAGTGGAGGATTTGAGAAAGAAAACTGTAGCATCCACATATAATGAAATACTATTCAGCTAAAAGGAGGACAAATTTGAGCCCTTGGCAGAACACTGAGTGCACCTGGAAAATATAATGTTGGGTGAAATAAACCAGACACACAAACATGAATATGTATGGCGTCCCTCATCTGAGTAAGGCAACAGACAAACTAACAGAAAAGCAAAGGATGACTAGAAGGGGACAAAGAGATGGATCTCTTGAAGATGGAAGGAATGCAGGGGACTAGAGGAGTGGGGTGAGGGGACAGGAATGGGGAAATACGTAGAGAGAAGATGCACCACATATAGGGTCCTAAGAACCTCACTGACTGCGGACATTATATGCCGTCAACACGAACTAAGATCAATAATATCAACAAGAATGAAAAGGAGGAAAGGGGAACTTGAGAAGGAGGAAGGGGAGAGAAGGGGATTAAAAAGGAAACAAACTATTATATACATGCACCAATTTCCAAGATGACCATGCACTAATGAGAGAAAAGGAAAAATACTCAGCCCTCTGACTTTGAACTTCCTGAAATGCTACCAATAAACAAAACAAAGAAAAAGCACAAAAATTGTCAATACAGTTGAAAATACTGAGTTAATTTTTATTGTTGTTGTAGCTAATGGCCGCAAACTCAGTGGTGTAAACCAATACTAATCTATTACCATGCAGTGGTGAGAGTCTAAACAGGACACCAGAGTCGTGCTCCTCTAGCATCTTGGGGGAAATCACTTCTTTGCCTCCTGTAGTTTCTAGAGGTCGTAGCATCCTCAGCGTCTCTCTCCACAACACTCACCTGCTGCTTCTCCCATCACTCTGCTCTGGCTTAGAACCCCTGCCTCCTCAGACAAGGATGGTTTGATTCGTTTAGTGACACCCAGATAACCCTGGATGATCGCACCTCAAAATCTTTCATTGGCTCCATAGATACCTTTTTTTTTTTTTTGTAAGGCAAAGTAGCATATTCACACATTCTGGAGATGTAGCTGTGTACATGGGGTGTGGGGTGGATTATCCTACCATCCTGCCAACACAGACAAAGATGCAAAAATTGATACAAACAACAAATCATCTGAACAAACCAATCTTAAACCAGGAATGTGAGGTTGACTCAAGATCCAAAACAATATCATAAGGTAGAAAAGCAGAGTGATATCCTCAGCTGAAGGAAGAATCCTTCCTCATTCCTAGTAAATATTAAGATGAATCACAATTAAAAACATTTTCAGAAATTGAAAGTGCAGCTGTAAATGGGTAAAATATAAACATTTAGTTTATTTCAAAATGATTTCTACCTGATTGTTTTCCAAAGTAATTTATCAGTTTTCACTTCCTTCTAGAAAATACAGGCATTTCTATTTTTAGACATCTTCTCCTAGCAATTTTCTTTAGTATTCTACATTAACATTTCATTTTACTATTTTCCACTTCATAGATTAGCCTGCCTCTTGTTTTTGAGAAACTATTTGGAGAGAAAACTTTTCAACTTCATAAGATGAAGGCATACACAGTAATAAGGCTCCTGGTAGAGCAAACTTTCGTTTGTATCATAAAACTCTTGGAAATGGTTTCAAAAACAGCCATTGTTTAATTGAAGGCTTTCAAACTGGCCTCACTATGGCTGAGCCAGTGCCAGTGATTTTTGAGATGATCTTTTGTGTATCATTTCATTCACAAATGTAATAGATGGTGTGAATGGGTGGTGCAGTACTCATTCGATGGCTGGTAGCACTGTTAATGCTGAGCAGCTGTCCTCTGGATATTAGAAAAGCTCATCCAGTGGGGATGTTAGTAACGCGCTGATGTTTAATCTCAGCAGTAGGGAAACACAAAAGTTGTGAAATCTCTTTATCAAACCAAGAAAATAGGAGATTGTTCTAAAAGTGAAAAAGAATGAAAAATGCATTTCATAGGAAAGAATACATCATTTTATTGATAGTCAAATAAATTCAAAATGTGTTCAAAGTTAAATGGGGTATTAGGTTCAATAAAGAGTAAGAGACTTAATGACTAGAATTACAGCTCATCAGCTAATATAAATCTTCAGTGAAAAAGAACTGAGATACTCACCCTGGTATCCCATGACTTTTAACAGTTTTATGAGAGGTGTTCCAGATGCAAAATCACTAGAAGGTAAGGTGAACTGCTTTCTCTAACTCTACCCTTTGCAGGCCTGCTTCCTGTCCTCCACCCAAGGAGACCTCATTTTCTTCCCTCTCCTGTACTGGTTATAACCTTAAAACCATACTTTGCTGTTTACATATTCAAATAAATTTTTGACAAAGACTTTTTTAATCAAATCTTCTTTTCTAACTGTGTTGACTCAACAACTCCATTTTTACCAGGAACATATTAAACACAAGTTTTGCAAATATTTTGTAAGCATGTTAGCTAACCAGATTTTCATTCTATTTTTACTATATCTCCAGAACAGTGATTTCTAGAAACAGGGTTAAAATGTTTTCTGTTACTCACAGAAAGAAGGAATTTGAATTTCCAGGGTCAAGCACTGTCTGTGAGATGGTATAAACTTACCTCCAGACGCTGGCTCTGTGTTGGATCATTCACAGAACAAAAAGCTGTTTATTGGTGACAACATTTCGTCTAATCCATGATCCTTCTAAAAACACTTTTCCTCACTTCAGGCTTAAAATGTCTCACCCTAAAGCACTCATGAGTGCTATTTAAACTTTGAGTTTGCAAGCCTGAGGTGTAGCTCAGTGGTAGAGCACTCGCATAGCAAGTACAAGGACCTAGGTTTGATCCCCAGCCCAGGAAAAAAAAAATTTACTGGATTCAGTTTCTCATTTATTTATATTTGACAGGAGTACTACTTTTAATTTTTCATAGGGGAAACATTTCTTTACCCTCCTGACAATTTTCTGCAATAATTCTTCCCAGATTTAGTTCCCCCATCTCTGCCTATTAATTCACTTTCACAGCTTCTTAATCCATGATATGAACAACTGTATCACGTAATTTAAAATATTACTTAGAGAGATGACAAAAATCAGTGATGGCCGAAGCAGCCCCTTGCATTTTTCTTGGCGGCATCGGGCAGAGCCTGTAACACGCATTACCCCTGCCAACCATGGGTGGCATTCTCAGTACACCCTTGCCAGCTTCCAGATTCATCTCTATAAAACTAGGAGCAGGTCAAGATACTCTCAGCTTCAGGCACTTCAGTCCACACCGCTGGATTTGAGGCACAGAAAGGGCCCTGGGGGCAGCTGGGGGCAGAAGGGCGGGCTCTGGGTCGCTTACGGACACACAGCCCTCCACCGACATCTCTGAAACAGGCCTTCAAGGGGCAGTGATACAACTGTGCAATCAGTACCACTTCGTGAGGGGGCCCTAGGGTCTCCCCTAGCACAGATTTAAATCGCAGCTTCCTTGAAGGAGTGTCCAGCTTTGCCCCAAGGCAGCTAAACAGAACTTGGGAGACTGAATGCCTTTCCTTAACAAAGGATAAGGCAGAGACACTTAGCAGGAACAAAGATTGCTACTACACCTGGATAAAGCAGACCAATCCCTGCCAAGAAGGCAATGGTGTGAAATATGCAAGGAGCAAACAGTGATGAAAGTATACACAGAGAAAGGTTGACGGACAAACAGAAAGATCTCCAGTCACCATAAAGGGCTTCAAAAGTTGATAGACTCTGTAGGCAGAAAGATCGTGAAGATACAGAAGTGGTGAACAATACCATCAACCTGGAAGATTTAATCAGCCTATTTCAAGCAAGCCTGGACAAGCCTATTTAAGCAGCGGCATACTCTGATACAGGTTCTCTACCGTAGAGCAGTAGTCTTCTGCTCTGTTCTATCTGCATTCTGGACTGTCACTGAGGAATGAGTCTGGGAGAGAGCAGCTGGGTCTGAGGCCAGAGGCTGTTCTCCAGGGAAAAGAGGACAAGACCTGGAATTAATTAAGACAGCAGCAGGGTGGGGAGGTGGGTGGGCAGGGGTTGAGGGGCTGGTAAGCCAAGAGGAAGGACTGTCCTTCTGTGGATAACTGACCCCTGGTTAAAGGCATCGTGACATGTTCATGTCCTTTGCAAGGTCAGGTACTCCCTTTAATATATTTAATACTTGATGTGACGTGAGGTTTCATATTTTTCAGTAGCTATTTCAGAACCTCTACCAAAAGCACTGAAACTCTCTGGACTGCAATTACTGATGTTTCTGGTAAAATTTCCCAAACACTGAAAATACAAATTGTACTGTTTCTACCCAGAATCACTTGTGTGTGATTCCTCTAATTACCAGAGTGATTCAATTCTAGCATGACTCTCCTTCCCTCTACTGAGATGTCCTCTGCTAACACTGCTTTCTCCCACCCAGGACAGACTTCCCTTTGTCTCTGTCCCTATGTAAAGTCTCAGTCTGAGAAGCAGTGTTCCTGTACCCACTCTTGCATGGAGAATTATGAAGCTGTCAAAATTTCCCCAAATAGAACAGAGCAGTCAGACATAGAGAAAGAAAATGGTCCAGAGACAACGACCTTCAGCAAAGACTTAACTCCTAAAAGCAAGTTGAACCATGCTCTGGATACAAGTCAATGCTGCCTCCATCTCATTTCATGAAACTCAGGAAATGCTTGATGAGTGAGTCAATGACAGCTGAATGTAAAAAGCTGATTTCACCGGCCCTTTAACCTGATTTGTAAATAGAAAATTAGTTGTATGTTCTCTGGGCTCTTCTGAGTACTTATTTTATGAATGAGTCCTAAGCAAAGTAAAACCCCAGCCTACTGTATTAATTCATCCTGATCCAACCATGGCCCGAGCACTGGGTAACTGCCAGGAAGCTGAGAGAGCTGTGTTCTCAGCAACCTGCAGGCTCCCTGAAGACAGGTCCAGCACAGTGCCACAGTGGACGCAGCATGGAGAGGTGGGAACTGCTTCTGGAGGAGAGGTGAGGCGGAATGCCTGGTACAAGTCCCTTCCTGCCGGGAGCGACCCACCCGGCTCACAGAGGTCGAGGACGATGGAATCCATTTGCGCTGAAGCACCATCACTTTTCGAAGCGAGGGCAGCTTTTGTAGTCAGAAACAGAACCAGGAGAAGAGGCCAAGGTCTGCCCCTTCTCTAAGGTGCTGCCTTGGCATCAGAGTGGTGGCCACTCGTCAGGATTAACAGACACCATGAGGCTCACACTCTCACCCGGTTGTAATGCACTTTGCTTTCCTCATCTGCTCCATCGTGTTTTGTTGTTGTCAGTGTCATGGCGGTGCTGGTGCTGGTGCTGGCAGTGGTGGTGGTGGTGGCGGCCGTCCTGAGGGCTGACCCAGTGCCTGTGCCAGTTCACAGGTGGGCTACCCTGAGGGTCATCCGCAGCTCTCCAGTTTGCTAAATGCCTTTCACAATTCAAAGCACGCTGTTAGATTTTAGACATTTAAAAAATTCCAATGAACCACAACACTTTGTCAGGCAGATGTAATACCATTTTTCTGGTATAACAATGAAACACAGGGAAGTTTAATTTTTTTTTCTCTGCTGTACAATATATAAGGTCTATCTCCTACCTTACCCCTTTTGTACTATATTAGAGGTAGGGTGATTCTGTTGGGCAAAGAAGAAACACACACACATAGAACTGTGTAAAGAAGTTGAAAAATACAGCTATCACATTATAGAAAATAAATTCTAAAACAACTTGTGTTTCTTAAAATTCGTGAATTTACCCGGACAGAGGTGGGTAGAGAGAAAAAGGTCGATCTACTCTGTCATTTACCTATGACAAAATCTTGAAGGCAACTAGAGCTCACAGTACTTTAGGAATTAATGCAAACACTCTTCATTGTTCTCAGAGTAGAAGAAGCCATCAGAGCAAATACAAGGGAAGAAGGAAGACTTAGAACAAAAGGACTGGGATTCCTCCCTCCCCAACTAAAGAGAACCGCGCTTTCAGCACAGGAGGTCACCTACGGAGCAGGAAAAAAATACACCCTCCTCGTGATTTCCATAACAAACTGATTCTTTCCCGAGCAGTCTCTGTTATGAAAGCTGGTAAAAATACAAACCCAAGCAATGCTTCGTTCATCATCATGGACTGTAGCAAAACAGAGAAAGAAAGTAACACCCCTTTCTGCACAGCATTAGTCAAATTCTACAGAGTCTGTGGGCCAGTAATGAGTCCCGTTCTGTCTCCACAGAAACCCCTGCCAACGGTAGATGATCCTGGCTGGAGATTTTCCAGCTTTTTCCAAGTTGCCAGTTTTTTGTGCTACCCTACTCTGCCCACAATCTCCCAACAGAAAAAGAGGAAAGGTGTTATTTCCTTTGGCACTGTGCATGGTGTGTGCCTGTATGTGTGTGAGAGAGAGAGACAAAGAGAGAGACAAAGAGATACAGAGAGAGACACAGAGAGAGACAGAGAGACAGCCCAGTGGCTGCCAAGTACGTACATAGTATATGTATACTACTTCATTTTTATTTCCTTATCTTTTCATGTACATGAACAAACTTGACCACAGTTCTATTTGTGGGGCTACTTGGCAAATATTTGAGAATTTTAAAATTAAATCCTAGATTTTTACAAATATTAATTCTCAAGGAAGCACATCCTAAGCTTGTTTCTGAATGTAAATTATGGCATTAAATAAAGTGGTTGACATTCGACAAACCCAACAGTCCACACAAGGAGGGGAGTACTTGTGCTTCTGTTTATCTGCACTGCTTAGTCTGGTGTCTGATTTTCTGAGACCACAAGATGGGCCTGACAGAGAACTTTCAGTTTTGAACAGGATGAAAAATACTTATCTTCTTTATCTCTCTTACTAAATACAGTTAAAAATGTTGGACATTAAAGCTGAGAAAAAACATGTCTTCAAAAGAGGGAAGGTCAAATTCCTTGCCCAGCACATGGACCAATATCTGACAGAGAAAAGTGCCCCCATCCCTTGACGGTGCCAGCAGAGGCCAGGTGGGATTCCCAATAGGTAGAGCAGTATGTCCTGGCCTAGTGCTGTGGCCACTGACCACGGGAGACCAGGTGATTTGTAAAGATCGGGGGTTCACATTCTATAGCTCTGGTGGCCAGAAAGATCAGGGCCTTCATGTCACACCATCTGAGGGGCAAAGGAAGAATGGCCAGAGGGTACTCAAGGCCCATTTAGCAGGAACCCACTCACCAAACATTCCTGCGGCAACAGCACTTACCCGTGTATCTCCTGGGGGTTCCCCCTTTTCACACTTGCATTGGGAACTAAGTTTCCAACAGGTGAATCTTGGTGGACATATTCAAAATCATAGCAGGTCTCAGTACCCCACCAGGATGGAGTCAGTGAGGGCTGGAACCCCAATTTCCACTGCAGCTCAATAATACAAAACAGTCTCCCACCTACTCTGTGCGGGGTTGCATGGGCAAATACAATAGACACAACTTCCCTTTCAGTTTGCTATAAGGTAGGCACAATGATTGAGGCAGGCTGGCCACGTGACACACGCCTGTAATCCCAGTACCTGGAGAGGCTGAGACAGGAGGAGGGCAAGTTCAAGCCCAGCTGTCCAACCAGTGACTTAGCAGGGCCCTGTCTCAAAAAAGAAAGAAAAAAAGAAAGAAAGAAAGAAAGAAAGAAAGAAAGAAAGAAAGAAAGAAAGAAAGAAAGAAAGAAAGAAAACCAAAACAGCTGGGATATATAGTTGAGTGCATAGGAACTGGGTTTACTCCCTGCGACCATCAGAAACAAGCACCTTCAGAGCAAAGAAAGTACAAGAGACAGGAACAATACTGACGGATAAAATGTTCAACCTAGCAAGGAGGCACGACACTATAAATGTGTACACAGTGCAAGCGAAATAGACTTTGCATTGAGACCAAAATGACCAAATTGAAAGGAGAAAGGAATTAGCCCATGTGGTAGTACAGCCTTTAATTTTCGCTTTTCAATGTTGACAGAAGAATTAACCAAAAAATAAGGACATAAAAAAGATTAAACATAATCACGCAAAAGTATTGATCTGGAATTTGCAGACTGCTTTACCATCACCAAGAGAAGTAGTTCTTTTCAAGCAACTATCAAACAGTCACCTACGTAAACCGTATCCTCAACCATAAAACAAACCTTAGCAAATTCAAAATGTTTGACATCATACAGAGTCTTCTTTTGGATCTTAACAGATTTAAATTGAAAAGCAATACCAGGAAGGCACTGTGCCACAGAGACAGGGTCCCGGCCTTCAAATGTAATATCAGAAAGAGAACAGAAAACCTTCCAAATATAGAAAGTCTAAAACATACACCTAAATAATTCATGGGTCAAAGTAAAAAACAAAGGAAAATCCAAATCACATTCAGCTGTGTTAAAATAAAAAGGTAACATCAAAATTTGTGGGATGAAGCTAAAGCAATCTGAAAAGGAAATGTATAGCATGAGATATTTAAGAGAAAAGGTATACCAATCTGAGAAATTAAAAAAGGACTAGCAAAATGCTTCCAAAAGAGAAAGTAAATAGCAGAAATCTATGAAATCAGAAAAAAAGCAATAGAGAAAATCATTAGAGGAAAAAATTTTATTATTTGAATGAAATCAACAAAATTGAAAAAGTCTCAAAGAAAACTGACAAAAGAAGCAATAGGACACAAATTACCAGTATGAGCACCACAATACAATATTTGTGTCATTACAGAGGATAATAAGGCACAACTGTAAAGAACTCAGTGATCTATGGAAATGGATCGCTTCTTCTGAAAGCACACTGCAAAATCCAAGCCACATTAAACAGATCAAATGGCCTTATCATCATAAAGACTAGAATCTGTAGCCTAAATTTCCTCAGCAAAAAAACCTCCAGGCTTTTGTGTTTCAGGAAATTCTGCCTAATACTTAAAGTGCTTCAGTCAGTTTTATCTTATTGATTCAGGGTAACAGAAGTGGACAGAACAATTAAGAAATTATGTGTTGCCTGGTAGCAAATCTGTGCAGGACAGTACAAAGGGAAACACCAATCTCCTTTATAATCACAGTGCAAAACTAATAAAACATGAACGAAGCGAACCAGGAATATATAAAAGGAATTATGCACCATGTGCCAGGATAATGTTTTTTTCAAGAATGTGGTACAAATCATACACACATTATAATTCCTCATCACTGTGAAATATAAAATATACAAACATAAACTTAGCCAAACCTTGTAAGACCCGTACACTGAGGGTATAAGACACTTTAGACACTGCTGACACACATCCAACACCACATCTTAAAGGAGAGAGGTCTGTTTTGGCTTATGCCACAGTCCACGGCAGTCAGGAAGGGCATGGCGGAAGGGCGACAGGGCAGGAGAGCTACTCAGGGCTGAGAGAGAAGGGAGCAGTCAGAAGGAGGATGCACCTTCCAAGTCACCCCAGTTACCTGGCCCTGACTGGCCCCAGCTCCTGAAAGCAAGTCTGCTAATAACGTGGCCACGGAGGAACGTAGCGCCTCTGTGAGCCGAGGACCACCCAGAGCCCCTCCTCTGAGCATAGGAGTCTTCAGGGAGACTCCAGACCCCAACCCTAACAAGGCTGAGGAAATCAAAGGTCTGAAGAATCACGGAGACAGGTTACATTCACACAGGTGACTCCATAGCTCGGACACCAGTGTCCTCTTGAGTGTTTAAGGCAGTGTCCATAAAAATTTCACAGACAGAAAAAGTTTATTCTAAGTGTATAAGGAAAGCCAAGCCATAATAGCTACAGCAATTTTTAAAAGTGAAAAATAAAGTGGGAGGAATAACTCTGCTTACTATGTGACTACAGCAATCAGATTAGTGTGTAACCTGGTAAAGTAACAGAAAAACAGATCAGTGGAGCAGAATGCAGAATCCAGAAAGCAACACAAAAGGATAGGAAGTTGATTTCTGATCACATGTATGCTAATTCACCTGAGGAAGGACAGGCCTCAATTTACGTTGGTGGGGCAATAGAATATCCCTAGGGAAAAATGGACGTTAAGACATTTTATACAAAAAAGAATTCAAAATTTCACAGTTTTATAAAAGTAAACCCATGAAACTGAGAAAATTTTTAGAAGAAACCCTTCAAAATGTAAAGTAAGGTCAGAGCTCTTATTCATGACCTGTGCACACGAATCCAACCAGTGATCCTCTGGGAGGACGGGGCAGGAAGATCCGAGTTCCAGCCCAGCCCTGGCAATTGACAAGGCCCTGTCTCAAAATAAAAACGGTCTGGAGAGGTAACTCAGTGCTGAGAAGCCTTGGATTCAATCTCCAATATGGAAAACAATTACAATCCATTTAAAAATCAGTGTGTTATACTTCAAAATTGAAAGTTTTGCTCTTCAGAATTCTAAAAAATAGGTATGATGGTGCACGTGTGTAATCTCAGGATTTGGGAAAGTGAGGCAGGAGGGTCATCGCTAGTTGGAAACACCTAGGCCACACAGGGGGTTCAAAGTCAGCCTGAGAGGCATAGCGAGACCCTGCCTCAAAAACAAACAAAACAAACAAAAAACCCCAACAATTTTAAAAAGAAACAAAAGACAAGCTACAAACTGAAAAGACATTTATGGATTTGAAAAAGAATGTGTGTCTACAGATAGGAAGAACTCCAGGAATTTAAAAGTAAAAGAACAAGTTAGCTAATGGGTTGAACAGACAAAGAGATTTCACAGAAGAGGAAGTACAAATAGATAATGTAAAGAAATATTGGACTTAATTTACCTAAAAGAAAGGTAAACTCAAGCAATAATGAGAGACCAAGAAACCTACTACAGAAGCTAGAATAAAAACCAGCAATAGAAGCATCAAGATCCTGCCAGGAAAATGCATGTCTTGTGCTTTGCTCCTGAGGACGTGGGATGGTACAGCCTTGGAGGAGTTTGCTAGTTTCTTCTAAACAATTAAACTAAACATACCCTTGACATATTATCTCAAAGTCACACTCTTGGGCTTTTGTCAGAGAAATTTTAACTAATGCCTACGCAAAAACTGTGCAGGAAGCTTGCTTCTCATGATCAAAAATAGGATAATCCAAATACCTATCAAGGAGTGAATGGTTAACAAACCATGGTATATTTATACCAAGAAATATAGTTAAGAAATAAAAAAGAACCACTAATATAAACAACTTGGATAGATCTCAAGAGAATTAGGCTAAGTGAAGTTAGGCACTCTCAAAAGTGATAATACAGCATGATTCAATTCATAAAATATTCTCAAACAACACATTAATGGTTTTCAGGCATTAAGGGTACAGGAGGAGATGGGTGTGGCTATAAACCCCCTCCTGAGATCTTCCAGCCAGTGGAATAGTTTTACACCTTCAATATGGTGGCTCCAAGTGCCAACATAGGTAATAACAATGCATAGACCATATACAAGCACACAAACAATGAATGTATATAAAACTGGGAAAATCTGAATCAGGTTTTTAAATGGTACCAGCGTCAATGGCCTGACTTTGATATTGTACCACAGTTATGCTACATATTGTTCCCAGTGGAGAGGGGTTAAATGTTACCCAGGAATGCCTGCACCACTCTGGCAATGTTCTCTTAACCTCTAATATCTCTAAATAAATAGTCAAAAATAAAAATATTGGTTCAATGACCTTAAAGTTTCTCCCTCTTTATTGTTTTACAGAAGTAAATTTAAAATGCAATTATTCAAAATTATGGTAGTCTAAAATAAAGTCAAAGTATACGGTAATGTGTTATGAAGCAGAAAATGAGAAACGGCAGGAATAAAGGCTGAATCCATTACATTAACCAATGTCCAGTTATCAATGGATCATTATATGATTATGCATTTTGTGCCCTAGAACAATGAAAGTCCAGGAATAGTTTTGTACTGATTCCACTAATTATGGCTATTAATCTCCTCCACTTAAGCACCATTGATTCTCAGAAGTCATCAAGGAATTTAGGGTGCCTAATTATAATCTCTGTTTTCATAATTACACAATACAAATCAGTTTGTATTTGAATGTCCACGGGGCCCTGCAGTGTCACTGAGTGATCAGGAAAAAATAAAACCAATGTGGTTACAGACAAGAAGACTGGAAAACAACAGGTGGCCGCTGGTCACACTTTTGCTTGGCTACGCACAGAATCTGCAGAAGGTCCCACTTTCTCTGCTTCTGTTTCAATGAACTCTTTGTCTAGACTTCATCAAGGAAAAAGAAGACAAAAATCGTTTGCAAGAAATTTCTCTGATTCCTTGCTGGGCCGACTTCCAAAGAAGTCTCCTTCCTCAGAGCTGCAGATGCCAGCCCCAGCTCCTTCTGCTATGCGCTGCTATGCTCCCCACCCTGAGCGGTGTCAAGTTTTGAATTGTAATCTTTTCTTCCTTCTCTTTCATCTAAACAAACAACAAACCTCCTAGACAGCCAATCAACCAAACTTCTGTGTCTGTTTTGGCTGTGAAGAAAAATGGAATGGAAATATTTCCTCCACCCCTAAAACATGTGATTCCAATGACCTCTACACAGGCTGAATAAAACATGTCTCACAGCTTCAATTCTGAGCCTGCTCTGTCCTTCGGCTCATCCGACATGTTCATCCACTGTGTCTGTCGCGCATTCCCTTGTCTGAGATGCTACGATTACGACGGCACCACACCACTCCTATCCCCTTTAGTCAGTTTGGCAGAAGGTAATTCCTAGATCAAGACTTTTACCACTCTCACGTTATATTTATTTATACATCAGCCTACCTTGTTATGTCTTAAGAGTTGAAAATGAATGTCTACTGAGAAGTGTTTACCATCATTAGGTGCTGTGCGAAGTGTGGGGTGGCATTTTATATAATCTATAAAATCTTCTAGACTAAAAACCAAATGTAGAACAGGTGATGGCAAGACACACACGAGTCACAGTCAGTGCTGCAGACGGTCCAGGGACCCAGTCCATCACCTCTGCATGGGTCCAGAGCAGTGAGCACCTTGTCAACAATTTAAACTTCCCCAAGTTTGTCCCCACAGCCAAGTCGGACCACCCTAAGAAAGCCACATGTACTCTGGAAATCAAGATCATTTGATGCCCTGCTCTAGTGAGCTATGGCTTGACCATGCCAAGGAACCCCATTGCCCACACCCCAGACTCCCCTTTTCTACTCCACAGCCTTCTCATGGTCCCAGTCGCCTCTGGGCGATTAGTGACAGTGGCCGATTAGCTGTCCCCACAAGCTCTCAATTGGAAGCCTCTGCCTGCTCTAATCCGGGTCATCACAGAGATCTAGTACGTTCACAGGCTCCCGCCACGCCTGCAGACTCTGACTGGGGTGGGCTGGAGTATGCTCCAGGTCACTGTCAGTCAATGTAATGTCTCCACCACTCCAGTCTTCAGACTCTCTTCTTTCTCCGACACTTCTGCCCTCACTGCCATTTGTTTTCATTATTAAATCAGAAGCCTGCTGAACACCACTCCCTCACAGAAATCAGCAGCTAATTATCACATTTCTCTTGGTGACCTTACTTTGATTGATCAAGGTTTATCCATTCCTCAAGAAAAGACGCCAGCACCTGGCAAGTTGATCATTAGCCTGATAGCTTTTATAAGAATACATGTTTTCAATTTTCATCTGCTTCAAAAGACAGAAGACTGGTGAACACTGGTGGTATGGATTAAAAACTGGTGGTCAACTTAGCACCAGCTGAATTACATCGCCATGGCGCTGAGCGTAGATGTTCCACCAGAGGAAAGCTGCCAGCATAGAGACTTGGAGAAGAAGAGCGAGGCATTGTGGGTCTCTAAGTGTTGCTATTTGAGCCTTTAGTTCTCTTGGAGGAGCTTGTCATGACCAGTTTCCCCAGCGTGTTTGACCATTGTCATCAGAGGTGCTCGGGATCTTATTGGTGAGAACGGCTGTGATTCATTTTGGGGGAGCTCTGGACCTTACCTGTGTAGAGCATCACTTCCTGGCTCTGGAGGGGGAAGATATATGCTGTTTACTCTCCATGACAAACTTGTCATGCTGGCTTTCTGGCTTGTATTTGACTGTGCTTATCATCGGAGGAGCTTGGGACCTCTGTGTCGCTGAGGATGGCTATGGTACTTTTCAGGGCAGCCCTGGTCCTTATTTTGAGTGTGACTTCTAGGCTCCAGTATAAAAACCTCAACCTACCAGCACAGCTCCTTCACCCTGCTGGCACAGACTTTCTAGCTTCCACGGCTGACCTGTGGACCTTCCCAGCACAGATCTGTAAAACAGACTGGTGTGAGTCCTTCTTGTGGGTTCTAGGCCTCCAGCTGGACTCGTGGGAGGCATTGTCATGAGCTCTGGGTCTTCATCTGGACTCATGCAGGGCATTGCTGTGGGATCTTGGCTCTTGGACGAATATTCTGGGTCTTTAGTGTTGTGCACAGATTCCCTGCACTTTCTGTATTTAACTCTGGGTGACCATTGTAAAATAATATTGTAAATTCTGTGTCTTGATTCTAATTGCTCTCTGCACAACCCCTGACTACAACAACTGGAAACTACCAGATATCCAGCCCAGGGCCACTGGGAAAAGACAGGTGTGAGCTGGTAGGAAAAAACAGGTGTTGGAAAGCAGTTATCTCAAGGAAGGAGCTGCACTATTCTGAATACTGAACATAAAATCACTTTCTCCATGTAGTTTATGTATGTCCTGTCTTAGTAGGATCAGTGACAAAGGTTTACCTCACAAAATGGTTGAGATTCTAAAAATTTGGTTATTTTAGGGTATTTAAAGTATTTGTTACGTGAAGGCTGGTCTCACCATCCAAAGTGGGTAAAATTGCTGCTATAACTCAAAGAAATAATTGGCAGATTTGCAAAGGAACACAAACATAAATAAAAACTTAAAGTTACTTGCTGACAACCTGGGAACACTTAATAGACTAAATCTGCCTGGTGTCTGATGGTAATGTGTGGCTGAAATCATTACGCACATATCATTGGTACTGTCGTATGCTTTACTCCCTAATTGCAGGGGCCATAGTTAAACAGATTCGCTATGCTGGTGTCACACATTTTGGCTCAATGCTCAGGAAACGTTAAGCTTGTTAAAGCTCTAACTCCATCCTTTTGCCCTTGTTAGACTTCAGTTCATAAACACAGGGCATTTCTATGGTTCCTTCCTTCACATCTACCACAAACCTTCTAGTTTTATTCAAAGGTGTACATGCAAAGTACAATATTTCCATGAAAGACCTCTAGGACTAATTTGTATTTTAATGAAATGGTATTTGTCATGAGTAATTGCAGTGCTGTACTAGGTAAGACAGAAATTATTTTTGTTCAGACATTAAGAGTAAGCAAAGTATTATGCACTTCTATTATATGAAGGAAGGGTGGTAAGAAAGGCAATGTTGGAAACACTCCATTGGAAGAGTACAGGGATAGTCGAAGGCCAGGGCCACAAATAGATATATCACGTAATGGTATACAATTTTCCTCTGCTGATAATTACTCTGCCCTTAACTTTATACACCTGATGGGCTTTTGTTCTCCTGTACTGTTCACTTTTCATCTAGAGCAGCATTTCTCTGTAAAATAATATCTATGAAACATTAATAGAGGTTCCACGAGAAAGGTGTCCCATGACCTAATAAGACTAGCGCTATTACTTGCCTATGACAAGCTCTTATCACACTGAGATTCACAAGGAATCTGAGTGCACCAAAGACCTCAGGAAGTGCTAAAACTGTGTAAACAAACATCAATATTTGATTTTATGTCAGTGCTTCACAAATATTTTTACATGCAAGTGTTCCTCACACGCCACATGTCTAACTCAAGGAATGGCACTGGTGTTTCTCTGCTCTTCTTGACCCGAGGTGAGGTGTGGTGCTTTTGACGTGTGAGTAGAAGCATCTGGTAGACAGGGAGATGGCCCCAGTGGTCACTGTCTTTTATCACCTCTTGCCTTACGGCACCTCCCTCATTGTAACAAGCCTGGTCGGGGTGTCTGATAGACCACTGCAGCACTGATGGCACGCCTCTCCCAAGGTTAGGTGTCAAAAAACTGCAGCTCCCAGCCCAGACTCACTCTCTAGGACTGCTCCTTCTGGAGCAAGCAGGCTGCTCAGGTGACCGCAGAGGGGAACATGTGAAGACCCGAGGCTTCCTGCCAACCACCACTGGGTGAGCCTGGCGCGGCCCTCATCAGCTGATCCCCAGCAGGAATTCAACTGCAGGCTCTGGACTAACGCTGAGTCACAATCACCCCGTACAGCTCTGCATGAGTCCCTGCCCCTCAGACACTAAGATCTTACATGTTTGTCACCATAAGCTAATTACATTGTGTTATGCACCAGCAGACAACAAATATGCTAAACAGTTAAAGCTGGAGAACGTAGCGTAGGGTTGTCGGGAGACAACACTCGTCACTGAATGGAGCACATGCACCGCGCTGCTCCTGTGAGCCAGGCCCTGAGGTAGGGCAGGCAGCCAAGTCGATGCTCTGGTCCTAGGTTCAAGGGGCCCTCAGTCTGCTCTCCTGGCAGGTTCGCTATGGCCCTTGAGAACACCCTCTCTGCAGTGACTGAGCCTGCTGCTGATTCCAGACTGACTCCACTTCCTGTCCCTTGGGCGGAAATGTGGACAGACTACCCGTGTCCCACCAGCGGAGAAGGAGCAAAACTGTGCAACCCTGTACCATGAGGCACCATTCCTTTCTTTTTGCTACCACCAGAGGCACAGAAAGATGGTGGCCTAGCTTCACACATAGAGTATCACAATGTTCTGAGGTGTGAAGAATCAAAGCACAGAAGGAAACAGTGCTGGAGTGACAGCGAGCAGCAATCAACCCACGGACCTGACGGTTTAAGTCAAGACCACTAACTACACGGAAGAGAAATAAAAACACACTGCTGAGTTTCTGAAGCCCCTGGCCATTGAATTTCATTACGGTAGAGTAACTTACACCTTGTTATCCAATTTACATCAACAAAGGACATAAATGAAGTACAAGTTACTAAAGTATACATAGTTAATAAAGAAACAAATCTTCCAAATATCAAGCATCCCATGAAAATTCCATTTTCAGATAGAAGACATAACACTCTATCAGTCTCCCATTCTCCTTCTTTATCTGTTTTTCATCCTTGTAGAACAAGAATCAGAAACTATGGCCTAAAGGTCAAAGCTATCTCACTGCCAGTTTCTATAAATAAATTTCTTGGGGCAGCAAAACGCATGGCTTTGCATGTGGTCCCCGCTGAGCTCACATACTCACTGCCTGGTCCTTAAGACAAGAAGCTTCCAACAGCTTTTATAAAATATTCATTTCAGTAGTTACTTTGTTAAATCACTTTACTATTATTAGTTCATGATCAAAAACTGAAGCGTCAGAAGGACATGGTGACACATACCTGTAATCCCAGCACTCTGCTGAGAGGTGGAGGCAGGAGGATTGTAATTTAGAGTCCAACCCGGGCAATCTAGCAACTTAGGGGGGCCCTCCTGTCTCACAATAAAAAGGGCAGGAAATGTAGCTCAGTATGAAGGCCCCGAGTTAACACAAAGAAATTATCCCACTGCGCCGAATTTGCAATGTCTAAGATCTTCTTGCTCTTATTCTATTTTGAATCTCTGAGCAGCAGAAATACCACAGATGTTTTTGAGAAACTTTTTGTGTTGAGCAAGAGAAATGAAAGATGTGATTTATGTGAAGCACACATCCTCAGTGCCCCAGGTGCCCTCCATCTGGGGTGCGGGCTCCCTGTGGTCTGAAGTTGCTCCAGTATTAAGGTGGATGATTCAGCCCTGAGTTAGTATCAAGACTTCCAAACACAAACAAAACCAAATCCAAAACCCACTCCTTTCAGGGGTTTAGAGGTTCAGTCTTTGAACACATCGCAAAGAGGCTCCTTATATACATACAGCATCCTGGGTAACACTAGATGTAAACCTCAAAAGCGGTTATGTGATGGAAAGGACCGGTTTCTGCTGACAAAGCCAAACATAAACAGTTCCTTGAGCACCCCTGGCGCCTGCACGCACGTCCTCTGCCCTCTGCCAGCTCTTGATCGTGTAGGTGCCGGTGACCCCACCACACACTGTGAGGGCGCACCCTTCCGGTGTATAGTATCCCCAGATGCACACACTCACCCTGGCTCAGCGGGCCCCAGCAGGCTGCAGTGCTGCGAGTCACTTCCCTGCCGCACAGACCCCGGCCGTCTCCTCCCCGCTCGCTCCCCACCTTCACTTACTTGTTCAGAGGCCCTTAGGAGGATGGGCCTGGGCCTCATTCCTCGCCACTCTGGCTCCCCGAAGGTCACCAGCCACAAGCAGTGAGCGCACCAGAGCACATTACAGGAGGGAGAGACGCAGAGAGGAAGGCAGTTCTGGCAGAGCAGGTAAAACCCCCAAAGGCCGGAGACCTGTTCAGGACGTCATTTGAGGCAGCTGCAATGGGCAGGGCTAGGGGACAGGGCTCCGACTTCCTGGAAGAGGCTTTCTCCTCTGTTCTCTGCTCTGCCCTCTTCCCCAGGGAAGAGGAGGGACAGAGCTGATCTCCCACAGGCTTAGCACTTCCCCTCGGTTTATAGACAGAATTTATAAAATTCTGTCTATAAACCGACAGAATTCCTTCTCACCTGTGACTGTAAACCCATCTCTTACATTTCCTCTGCTATTTTTTCTAGGTAGGGCTCCTGGCCACTGACCTTTTCAGAAGGGCAATCTGAAGTAATCCACCCCCTTACAAGTTCCAGCACTGGACGGGTACTGCAAAGTGTGTCCTCTCTAAATGGTCCACTTCCTCAGTCTGTTGGCTGTGGTTTCTGTGCTGGGTAAAGAAGGCTTCATGACCAATGCCAACAGACTGCAGAAGGAAAAGCCCCAGACTCAGACCCACATTCATATTTTAAAGAGATGAGAAAAGAGTTCAACTGCTAGGCTTCCACATGCATCTTTTTCAAGGCCTTTTCCTTTCGTTAGAGATATTTCTAGATTTTAAGCCTCAAAACAGATCACATAATCATATCAGCAGATGCACATAAAGAATTTGCCAAAATCTATCTATTCCTGAATTTAAAAAAACCCTCTCAGTACACTAGAAATATAATTCTTTAACTAGATAAGTGTCATCTGTAAAACCACTGAGCTAACACTATGCTTCATGGTTAAAATCTCAATGCTTCCTTCCTCACACCAGAAGGACACAAAGACAGCCAATCACACAGTCTCTATTGAACTTTTGTGCTGAAAGTTCTAGTCAGTACAATAACACATCCAAGGTACAGAGGATACACAACTGGACAGAAATTGCAAAGCCCTTTCTAAAAGAATATTAGCAAAATTGCAGGATGTAAGTTCAATATGAAAAAGAAATAGTATTTTGGTATATTAGCCACTTAAAAATATGAAATACAGCCAGAAATTGTGGTGTATACTTATAATTTCTGAACTCGGATACTGAGGTAGGAGGGCAATCTGAGCTCATCCTAGCAACTCAGTAACCTAGTGAGACCTATGTCAAAATAAAAATAAATTTTAAAAAGCTAGGGCTGTAGTTCAGTGAGAAGCCTCTAGTGTCAATCCCCAGTACTGCAATATATAGATAGATGATATAGATACGTATAAAGGAGACAGAGGTGAAATACAGTTACACTGACAGTACTAAAACCTACCAGATAATTTTTAAAATTTGAATGAAGAAATGTATATTTTTATGCTATAAACAAGATTCAGATGTTATTTCTCCAAGTTGGTAAACTGGATGCATCCTCATCAAAACCCAGCAGTATGTCTTTTAGAAAGAGACAAAATGAGTTGTGTCCAGAGGCACATACTTGTCATTTCAGCACTCTGGGAGGCTGAGGCAAAAGCATCACAAGTTCACTTCACATCTGGGTACTTAGGGAAAAGACCCTGTTCCAAGTAGGGCCTGGAGTGTTAGCGCTCCCCTAGGTGTGATCCCCAGAACCACATGCACACAAAATTTGACAAATTGTTTCTAAAATTCAAGTGGAAATGTAAAGCACTGATAGTGACCAAAATAACTTTACAAGGGAAGAAGAAAGGCACAAGTTCAAGAGTTAACCTGATTTCCAGGTTTACTGGGAAGCTACAGTAATCCAGACAATGTGGTGAAGACTGACAAACCGAACAACAGAACAAGACAGAGAATCTACATAACTGATTGTTTTTGCCAAAGGATCAAAAAATGGTGGATAGTATTTCCAACAAATGGTGTTGAGTGTTCAGCTATCCAGAACCAGAAAAAAAGAAAGAAAGAAAGAAAGAAAGAAAGAAAGAAAGAAAGAAAGAAAGAAATCACAGCACATACAAATTACCTCAAAATGGACCACTCACCAAAATATGTAACTCCTAAAGCTCCCAGAAAACAACATAGGAGAACATCTTCCTCAGCGTGGATGCTGCGATGAATCCATGTGGAACGGACAGACAGTAAAAATGCGCAAATCACACTTCCTTAGGGTCAGTGTGTTGTCCCTCAGACGGCAGAGGGTGCCAAGGAAAACCACGGCCTAGGCTGAAGCATCGGCAGCGCGCGTACCTGAAAAGGGACTTGTGCTCACCAGTCACTTCGTTCTCCTTCACAGTCTTTCCTCCTTAAAATGCACAGGGGTTCACAGACCCAGCAGGCTTCCGCTGTGCTGCTCTCTGCACAGGTGTGCACGGGACGCCCCGTCTACAGCTCCCAGCCTCCCCTCCTCCGGTCACAGCGCCCCAGCCTCGCTTGATGACTCCTGAGCTTCAGGGGCCTCGGTCCTTTCTACCTGGCCCTAACAATAGGTGTCAGGTGTGTGCCCTCTGCTCTAGAAGCTCGAGGTGGGGCCTTGGCCGTGTTGGCAGAGGGCCTGGTGCCTATCCCACCTGCCTGTAATCTTCCCCTTTCCTCTGAATGGGGCTCGGCCCATCCTCCATTCCTCACCTTCAAATGTTTGCTGAAGACCCACCCTTCCCGCTACTTCGGGGAAAACCATCCTGCTGTGTATTCTCAGAACACCGGGCTCATCCTAACCAGCCCCCTTTTACACTGCAGCTTATTAAAGGATAGTATCTCCATGCATCTCTGCTCACCAGGGGATCCCGCCCTCCTCTCAGCACAGAGCATGGACCACCATAGGAAAAGGGCTCACAAACATGCACCTAAAACCATAACAGAACACAATTAACTTAGCAGAGATGAGTTTAGGCATAACAGTTGGGGTTTATAAGTTTAAAATCAAAATTATTCCCACAGATCAATAGAAAACAATGAATGTTTTAAATATTTTGGGTTCCATCTGCGAATCAGACATTCCCATCTGCTACTAAAATGACTAACTACAGGCGTCACCTGCTTGTTTGAGAAAGTATTTGACAAGTTCAAATCTTTTAATGTGGGGAAATATCCAAATATCAGTCACAGCATCGCTTTTGTCTAGAATGAATGGCTACAAGAAATTAGGACGTGGTGATTTCAGCAAACCACGTACCATAGGATAATGTTCTTGGATCTTAACAGTTTACAGATGACTGACCGCTGGGATTGAGATGAACGTGTTGCTCAACTCAGGAAAATAAGATTGGGGTATGACACTGCATTTCAGTGCTGAATTTACATCACTTTTGTTCCTCCATGGAAGCCCTGGCAGTAAATTTCTCATTGATATTCTTCCAGAAAAGTTTATGATCAGTGTCACTTCATCATTGCTGCTAAGCCAAAGCCTTTTTGCAGTATCTGTGACAGGCCCTGGCTCTCATGGAAGTGGATTCTGATGTTTCCATTTCCAAAGAGAAATTCATTTATCCTTCGCTAGGTTGGGAATGAGAGTTCTACTAATTTAAAACTAGAGACTCTCATGGATGCCAGACAGATACAGTGATCAGTCAAGGAAACAAATTTCTTTTGTGTAGAAAATGGCATTGGGCAGCACCAGGAAAAAGAAGCTATGAACTGGAATTGATTTTCTCATATTGTAACTTTGGAGATTTTAAATTTAAAAAAATTTGCAAATTTTAACTTCAAAAGAACCTTTCCTGAGATTTATTCTACACCACAGATTGTCTTTTGCTTTTGCATATGAGTTCTCAGTTCCCAGACTGTTAAAGACACTACCTACATCAATAAAGACATTGTCCCACTTCAGGAAATTAACAAGGGAAGCGTGCAAACCTCTTAGATGCTCAGAGGGGAGATGAGCGAGACGACTGGAGTGGAAATGAGAGGTGGCCCAGGTGGTGCTTCAACACTGTTCAACTGGATTCAAAAAGAAACCACTCACTTAAAAGGGGAAGTGGAGCTCTACAAAAGACTCACCAAGACCCAATAAGGGTCAGGGTCTCCAGTTCCATACTTGCTTCAAAAATAGCATTCTCACTACCCAGCCAGGTGGAGAGGGCTCCTGATAAATATACCCAGGGCCACTGGGAAAAGACACCACCATCTCCAACTTTGACCTTCAATAATAAAAACAGATGACAGCTAACGCAAGAGCCCCTTTAAGCCCTGGGTGCTCAGCAACTCTCACCTGATGCATATGACCTTTTGTCTACCTTAGAGGACACACACTGTCCTCATCACACAAGCAGAGATGCAAACACTTGGGACCTTGATCCTGTCTGCTATGCTAAGGTAGGAAGTGTGGAAGGAAAGAATGTGAAAGCCCTTGGCTCTGCCCTTTACCACCGCGCTCTACTGGACGAGCTGTTCTCTGCCCTGCCACTCAGTGTCACCTTGGATCCCCAATCACCAATATCCTCATCATTCTCCCTATTCTCTGCCATCGTGCCCTTTCTTAAAATTTGATTTATTTCACTTCACCAGGAAGAGAAGAACTGAACGTGTATAACTTTCTTTTATTGTCACATGATATGGATTGAATTGTTTTCCCCTCAAAAAATCTGTATGTTGAAGCTCTAACCCCCAGTGTGACTCTATTTGGACCAAAAAAAAAAAAAAAAAAAACTTTTGAAGAGATAATTAATGTTAAGTGAAATCATAATGATGGGGCCCTGTCCCAAGAGGATTGGTGTACTTTGAAGAAAGGAAAAGAAACCAGGAGTGCCTGCCCAGAGAAGAAGCCATGTGAAGACACAGTGAAAAGGCAGCCATCCAACACCCAAGGAGATGAGCCTTGGGGAAACCAACCCTGGGCAACAACTCCATCAAAAGTGAAGACAGATAAATGAGATTGATCAACCTAAAATGCTTCTAGGGAGCCCAGGAGAAAACCAAGACAGTGAAAAGACAACCTATGAAATGGGAGAAAATATTGATAATACATCTGATAAGACTATATCTACACACCATACGTGAAGAACTCAATAGCAGAAAAAATTCAATTAATATAAGGACTAATGACTTGACTTCCTAGATAGTAATCTAGGGAAACTTGCACATGGTCAAAGGCATATGAAAAATGCTCGCTATCACTAATCATCAAGGAAACGCAAACTGAAGTCACAATGAACTATCAGTGCACCTCTGTCAGAATGGCTAGAACTGAACAGACAAAGGGTGGCAAGTATTGGAGAGGATGTGGGAGAAGACAGACATGCACTCTGTTGGTGAGAAAGCAAATTAGCACAGGCATTATGGGAAACTGTATGGAAGACCCTCGACAATTTCAAAGAACCATTATGGTGTTCACCAATCCTACTACTAGATACATGAGCAAAGGAAAAGAAAGGAGGTATCTGCACCCCATGTTCATGGCAGCATCCTTGACTACACTCATAGTATATTATGGCATGTGTGTTCTCACTGTCATGTTCTACTGTTTCTGCCTCCTCCAAAAATTATTCTTTGGAGAATCTGATTGTTTGCCTGCATTTTCAGAAGACTGAAAGTCTACTGGAGAATCCTCTCCTACTGGAAGTCCTCTGTAGCCCAGAGCTCAGGACTCTGGATCTCACAGGACATTCCTAGGTGAGTTGGCTCTGGGAGGGATAAGGCAGGATTATATCTGCAGGTTCTGCCATCCAGGCCTGTTCAGATGACGAGCCGTGTGGATGATAGTGCCAGCTGCGGACAACCTTTTCCTGCTCAGCACTGGCACAGAGGCCTGGCAGGGCAAATATGCTGTTGGTCCATCCTGGGAGCTTGTATTTGTTATTTTTCTTGTTGTTCAACACAACTCCAGACAGCCACAATTTAAAGGAGGAAAGGTTTGATTAAACTCACAGTTTGGGATGATTCAGTCCATGGTAAACTGACTCCAAGGTAGAAATAGCATATCGGGAGGATGTGGCAGAGCAGAGCTGCTTAGTTTATGGTGGGAGAGGAGCACAGCAAAGGAATCGTGTCAGAGAGGAAAGGGCAGGGCCCAGGGATAGTGCCCAAGGCCATGCCTTCATGACCTACCCAAACGCACTCAGGAGCATTCTGTACTAAACTGCTGGGCTCGTCTTAATCCGATGACACTGACAGACCAGGGTTAATGAGCACAGAGCTGGCAGGTGTCCATGCAGAGCAAGGCCTTGCCCAACACCTGGGCTCAGACAGACCCTATAGTCCCAACACTATGGGAGGCTGAGGCAGAAGGGCCACAAGTTTCAGTCCATCCAGGGCAACTTGGTGAGTTACTGAAAGTCTATCTCAAAATGAAAAAGAGCTGGGGATTTAGCTGAAGTGCTAGGTTCAATTCCTAGGACCACCCCCACCACACACACAAAATAGATTCTATCTCTGTTTAAAACAAGAAATTAAAAATTTCATCAGTCACTCATTTGTCCTCTCCTCAAAGTGAAACTGATCTACACGGAGGTGAGATTACAAGAACCAAAATTTAGAACGTGGTAGAATAAAACTGATTCCTTCCCACACCATTACATTGCAAAAGACAGTCCTGGTGGCACCACGGCCAATGACATCCTGAGAAACAGGCTTGTCCTCAAGACCAAAATGAAACTTTCTGTGTCTTTCACTTGAGGCCACCTCTGGGAATTGCCAGCAGGCAGGACTCTTGCTCCACTAAGCCCCCAGAGGCTCCTCTCCCCTTGGTGCTGGGAAGTTCCCAGAGGAAGCTCAAGTCAGAGAGAGGCACCTGCCTTTACAAGCCCATTTCATAGCAAAGAGCACAACTGATAAATGCCTACAGTGACAGAAACCCCTGTGCAAGTTTCACCCCACTGCAATTTCTCCCTTGGTCTTCAGACTCTCAAAGCTGGTCTTCAGACAAATCCACCAGTAAGGAGGAGAGTGAGGGGAGGGGAGAAGAGGAAGCTCCCTCTCAAGGACAGAAGACAGTGCAGGAACGGGGCAAAACTTACCAATGCAATTTAGCATCTCAGGCCCCAGAGCCAACCGGCTTCCTGAAGGGCACTGCTCTGAGAAGTCTGTTCTGAGGTGAAATCAGTTCCCGTAAATGCTGCAAATCATCTCTCTGTAAAAGATGGGACCTGTGGTTTGGAATGAGCTGCTGCCCTTGTGCAGCTTCTCCTTGGGAGTCTCTGCCTGATCACCGTCACAGCCTCCGCGAGTGTCTCCAGGACACCCCAGCTCCCAGGGCGCACCTCAGACCATTCCATGCTGGTTCAGCGGCCTGCCACAGGAGGCACTCGGCGTGTGTGTGTGTGTGTGTGTGTGTGTGTGTGTGTGTCTACACAGGGCGAGGCCTGGACATCATCTGAATCCCAGGTTCGGGCTGGGCCATGGCTCTTCTCTTTTTCAGTAAAAGCAAATGGATGCATAGTGCATTGCCACAGTTCATGTAAACATATTGTCAGTCTTGGAGACAAATCAACTTTTACAGTTTAAAAATTGAAACCACTGATCAGGGTGTTGGGTTATTGTATATTTTCTAAAATTCATAGACATTTCCCAGTCCTGAGTTCCCTGATCCACAAGATGATGAGTTTGATCCATCTCTGAAAGCTCTACCGGACTTAATATCTACCTGGCCCTGCCCAGCACAACTCCTGTGGTGTGGTGGTCCCCTCCCTCCCAGAGTAACATTTCCCATCCAAAGGGAAGGCCCAGGCAGCCCTACAGAGGCCTGTGATCTGTGTCATGACAGAATCCTGGCATTTAGAGGAGATGCACAGAGGCCTCAGGGGCCCAACATGTTGGCCTTGGACGTGGCAGGGCACGGGATGAAAGCAGTGCAGCCTGACCAACCCGGGCCCCAACAATTCACAGGAGGCACAGCGTACACCTGGCACGGAATCGCCAAGGCCCACACGCGGACAGCCCAGCATGGAGACAGGGAGCTGGCGGCGGCACAGAACAACTGCTCAGCCCGAGGCCAGGGCTGGGGAGGCCCCGAGGAGCCAGCCGAAGACGTCCGGTGTGGACTGCAGCTCTGTGAGAGCCCTGGCTCTCCAGGCCTGCTCCATGGGCAGTACAGTGTCCTTGCTGCAATGCTGCCCAGAGTGGACCATGTCAGGGGCAGAAAGCGGAGGAGCCCAAAGCCAAGACCCAATGGGTACTGCGGCCCCTCTCCACCTTTTCCTAACCATCTCCTGTTAGTCCTGGGGTGACTGAGTGCACGGGGGGGGGGGGGGGGGGGGGGGGGGGGGGGGGAGGGGTAGAGCACCTGTTGTTTTAAAGACTCAGGAATCTCTCCCAAGGGTGCTGTTTCCTTGCTGTTTCCTGGGGCGAGGGCAGGGCCGTGCAGTGGGGATTCAACAAAAGACAAAGTGCACAGGCAGACGCCTCCTGCACCTGGCCCAGTGAGTGCACACCAGTAGCTGCCCACACCTACCCGCCGTCTTCAGCACCTTCCTGAGGGTCCCACAAGCCAAGAGACAAGACATGGGGCACCAGGCTCTCACCTTCAACACACAGCCTGTCAACCTTCACAAATTATGTTGGGTCTGTTTTGTTTTGTTTTGTTTTGTTTTGTTTGAAACAAGGTCTTGCCATGTAATCCAGGCTGGCCTTGAACTCAAAGTGGATGATCCTCCTGCCTCAGCCTCCTGAGTGCTGGGATTATACACATGCACCAACACACTGGGCCACAAATTATGAAAATGCAATTATTTTAATAGACCCAGTCAAATTATGAAGAAGCTCTTTGCTGGACAACTTGCTAAGGGAAACACCATTGATTTCTTTTTGCCATCTCCCCTCTAGTGTGTGAAAAGGATTTGAAGCTTGGATTGACGGAGCTGGGGTGATCTGAAGCAAGCGATGCTCTTCCACGCCTCTTCTTTCATCTGTTAAATAGCTCTTTCCCTTGTTAGCCCACATGCAAGACTGGGCCCCCTCTCCATGCTGTTCAAGGGGCTCCAGACACAGCATCTCTTTACCTAAGTCAGCCAGGGACAGACACGGGAAAGCCATCTCACATGTGCAGTGGTGAAGCACACGACACACAGCCCCACGAGGCCGGTGCTCCATGTGGGGAGCCCACATCAGGGGACATTGGGCCCCCTGGAAGTCTGAGGTGGTGCCTTAGTTCCACTGATGAAACAGACACGGTCTCATGTGAGAGTCAAGGGTCCCCTAAGACACTACCTTGTGCTTGACTTTGAACTGTGAGGAATGAGACGAAAGAGGCTGTGAAAGCTACACGCACTGCCTCTCCACAGGTGTGAGCGGCTTTCTGTCGCCTGACTGCTGCTCACCACAAATCGGGTCCCTGAGCCTCTTTGCTCTCTGTCAAGAACACCTGCTTCACGTGTCAAGCCCACCTCCAAGTCCAGCCCCACGAACGGGCACTCAGAGGCTGCGCCCTGCTTCTGGGCATGAAACTTCTGGCGAGGATGCGGTTCCCACGGCCAGGAAATCTGGCTCAAGGTGCTAAGGTGGACAGCAGGCGGGAGACTTCCCTGAGGCCTGGCCACTCTGCCTGCTGGTCCACAGAGGCTGGGATGGGAGAGACAAGGCCAGACCAGGACAGGCGCCAGGGCTGTGGCGTGCAGAGCCTTGAGCCAGAGGGACCACACGCAAGCTTGGGGTAGAGATGTGGGCGCTCCCACCCCAGTGAAGGCAACTCAACTGTGACGCGTTCAGGCTGCTGTGGTCTGAGCTTTGCAAGGTGGCCTGGTACTGGTCCCTGGGCCCGTCCCGAGCCTGAGGCACTGAGGAGAAGTCTCCAGGAGGCTGGCTGTGACCCCAAAGAAGCCAGGGTGGGGGTGCGGGTGTCTCTCTAGAGCAGGACATCCCCGGTCACGTGTTTCTCATGGCCCACTCTCAGGGTGTGTTACATGAAAGATTTTATGAATCACTGTCATTTTTCCAGCCCTCGCCACATTTGTCACGTGTCTGGACTGTGCTCCCCTGGGGGCTGAGAGCCATCCCTGACCACCTCACAGACCTGCACTTCCCTTTCAGCCCTCAGATTTAGGACCAGGCGCCCTCCTCGCGGTGCACTCTTCACGGCCACAAAGCAAGGCGTCCTGGGACCACGGCCTCTCCTTTCTTCCTGAGCTACAGAGCCCCCATCCTTTCTCATTTTCTTCTCACTCAGCACACTTCCCTTTTAGGTCTGAGAGTGTAGCTCAGTGACAGGGTACTTGCCTGGCACATAAACAGGCTTACATTTCATCCCCAGCACCGGAAAAAAGACTCGATTTTTACGTCATTCTTTGGATCACCAAATACTCCACGGAACACTGGTATATTTTAACTTATTCTCAGTGTGACAAAGATCACACACTATCTCAGTTGCCCAATTGAGACAATATTCATCTTTTTTTAAAAGCAAAACAAAAAAAAGGATATAAATAATGCAGAATTTTAAAAAAAGTAAAAAATTGACACTAATTATATGTTGCATATTGTTATCTTAGAAGTAGTTGTTCAGGTTACAAGATGTAGGCATAAAAAATGATCAAACAATCAAACAATGAACTAACAGAGAATTGGTAATATAGTTACCTATGACACTATTCATCTTACATTACTATGTATGTTGAGAAATACGCATGATTTTTTGTTACACTGCTTCTTTGATGTGTACGGTATTTTCTGGAATGACATCATACATTCTTGCCTCACTCTTGTTACGCCAGCAGGATGAGCAATAGTCCAACCCCTGCGCAGCATTTGCTACACTCTTCACATGCAGGGACAAGGCTGGGTAGGAGGCCCGGAGCTAACCCAGGCGAGCTGGGACGCCAGCCTAGAGTCACACTGGAAACAAACCCGTAGCGACGAACAGAGAGGGGGTACAGGGGAACCACGAAAATGGGATCGTCAGGGAGCCCTTCCAAGCACCTGCTTCTTGGGGAACGCAGAATTTTAAAGCGGGGACAGGGAAGTAGAACTGGGAGCAGCACCCGTGCCTGGGGAGGGCACCTGCAGGTGACTCCGGCGCCTGCCTGGAGGGCCACAGTGATGACCAAGAGCCAGAAACTGAGGCAGCAGCTGCTTCCCAAACGTCTCAAGAACCCTCCGCAGTGAAAGGGCAGCAAAGGAAGCGGAAAGGCAGCCGCGTGACTGTGCAGTCACTCCCGTCTCAGCTTCCTCCCCGCCTCAGACGCTGTCACTGGCCATCGGGCTGCATTCTGCCACGGAAGGCTTTTGGGTGGCTCTTTTCTATTTGTAAGATACATACTGTTTTCCCTCTCCTGGTGGAGCTGCAGCAGTACGTTAAGAAGATTCCTCAGAATAAGAAGGAGGCTGTGTTTTTCGGCATGTTGTGGTGCACTGGTTTCCCTTCATTGTGACAAAATGTCTGAGACAATCAACTTACCACAGAAAGAACTTTACCTTGGCACGTGGCTCCCATCTGTGATCACCCACTTCTGCGACTCTGGTCCTCAGACCACCCAGCCCACCAAGAGATCAAACCAAAGGGAAGAGGGGCCAGCACCCCCATATGCCCCTTGAGGATACGTCCCCTTGACCTAGCTTCCTCCCACCAAGGGCATCAGGCTAACACTGAGCCCTCAAATCTGGGTCACTGGGGGCATAGAGAGTCCAGCAGGCAGTGTCCAGACAACATGGCTGAATCCACACCAGAGCCAGTCATGGTTTAAAGAGAAGCAAGAGTCCTAGAAAGGCAGAGGGGGACAATGTAATCAGCATCAGCCTGAGAAGGGCTCGCACATGGGGGACGTGGGGCAGTGGGGATGATAGTTTCACCATGCAGAGGGTGAGAGGATGCCAGGGGAGCAGCTCCAGCGCTGACGGAAGAGGGGTGCCTGCGACATACTTTACCAGAGAAGAGCACGCACGGATGACATTCATTTTCATGTAAGTACTGCTGTGCTTTGACTACGGTGCCAAAGCCCACATGCTGGAAGTGATAACTAGGGGCTAATGCTGGGAGGGAGGGACTCCATGGGGAGGCATCCGGGTCAGGGGTTGAGCCTTCATGTCACATTACTGTGGCGGCAGCAACTGCTGGGGAGCCCCTTCCTGTTCTTCTCCTCTCCTTCTCTGGCCTCTCTGCCTTCTTCCAAGTCACCACGCAGGAAGGAGACCCTCCCCAGGCACCGGTCCTATTATCCTGAGCTCCCCAACCTCCAGAGTTATGGGATGATAACTTTCTGTTCATTATGAATTTTGCAGTCTGGAAGACATGGTTATAACAGCCTGAAATGAACAGAGACAAATATATACATGCAGAAGCCAATCGGCATGCAGAATGAATATTTGTAAATCCCAATACTGTACTGCTTACTAGATTCTTACACTCAGATCACACAGTTTTGGTTACATCGCTGCCTTTCAATATTTATACAACCAGAAGAAATTTGCTTTCATGGAAGGTCTTCGAAAATTGCTGCTTAATGATAAGATCATGATAATCACCATATTTATCTAATTAGCTCTGTAGTTATCTTAATTCAAGGCAACTAATGATGCTAGATTAGAAATCCTGATGATAAGAGCCAGAGTTATGCCTTCATTAGAACATTTGCTGAAATTGGGTATCACTTCAACCAAGTTATTAAAAAGTTATAAAAGCTAAGAAAGCATCTCTAGGTAGTCTTCCTCAAAGAAATGTTCTGTCAAAAATATATTAGTGAGTTCTACATCTGTCAACAAGTGATAATCATAGAAAATCACATTGAGTTTATACTAGATGAATCTGTGTACCTTGCACATCGATTTCGATGTGGAAATAGAATAAGCACATGTGTAAAGAGCAACTGTTCTTGAAGAGATTCCATCATCAATATTCTCTGTATTCTGACTCATGTTCTTCAATTAAAGGGTGTAACACATCATCTTTGAATTAAACTTTCCTAAATATATTTATACTTATATATTTATGGCACAGAGAAGAGAAAAAGAGGGAAAGAGAGAGGGAAGGAGGGAGGGGAGAGAGGGAGGGAAGGAAAAAGAGAGAGAGAGAGAGAGAGAGAGAGAGGCGATCAGAGCATCTGACTCTTGGGTAGCCAACGCGTACTTGGCAGACTTTGGGAGACGGCTTTTAGGAGTATATAATTTTCATTTAATGATTTTCAATAACATCAAAATTAATCAGTACATTTACTCATATAAGCAAAACCAGTCAATGAAAAACAGTGGAGATCTGTGTCCCAGTTCACATCAGTATTATTTCATTTAGTCCCCACTGCCCGATGGGGGCTTTGCTAAGTGAGAAAGCAGGCCCTTGAAAAATGTCTTGACTATTTGTTTTTCTGTTGTCTCCTTCTTTTCTCTCCTCTCCTCCCTCACTCTTTCTTTCTCTTTCCTTCCTTTCACCTTGATGCAGGGTCCCATGTTTCCCAGTCTAGCCTCAAACTCCCCAGCTCAAGTGACCCTTCTGCTTCAGCCCCCCAAGCTAGCTAGCTACAGCTACGAAGCCTTCCTCTCGCCTGGCCTCGCACACCATCTTGAGGGCTCTTCCGGCCGGGAACCTGCTACCTGCCTGCAGTTGACACATTTCAGGCCCAGGCCGTCTTGCCTCCTCATGGTCCCACTCCTTGTCACCTACATCACAGCAAAGGAGGAGAGTTCACCCACGTGGGCCTCTCCTCTGCGGAGCAAGATGTGTCTCCCTGCACGTGCCCATGGACTGAGGAGCAGTTTCATTTGTCCTTTCACACATGACACATGGCAGGCACTACAGAGGAAGAAGTCCCCAGATTTTACATGACTTCTCCAAGGGAGCAAGGAGCCCACGGAAGTTCTAACACACACACACACACACACACACACACACACGCTAATATAAAACAATGACAAAATAAGTTCAATTTGACAGATGAACTGACAGGGTAGCATTTCCTTAAATAAAGGAGTCTATTCAAGTGACATTACAGCTGTTTGTACGTTTGTAGCAAAGTAGATCAGCACCCAGGGAGGAATGCGGCAGACCAGTCTGCACTAAGCTAAGTCGAATTACAGAGGCACTCGTGTGCTGGGCTCACCCAGATTCTCCGTGTGGGGCTCAGCTGGACGAAGGTCCCAAATCTCAAGGGCTGAGGACCAGCTCCAACTCGCCACCCCCGCGGGGCCCTGGTGGCTTCGTCTTCTCCCTGCACTCAGCTTCTTCTAGCTTCTTCCTGTACGACATTTGGGGTTTTACATGTCCTGCACCCAAAGCCATATTCGAATTCCCCATGTGGTGCGTGTTTCTCTTTCCCATTATCTTGGCCCCCATCTCTCACTCACTGTCAGATTAGACAAAGTCAAATAAATACAGAAGTACTAATAGCAAATAAGTACCAAGTGTGTAAGATTCCCAAAACTTCCACTTAGGAATCTGTGATTTGAGGTTCTTTTTTTCCATAAAATTCTTTGCCATGATATTTAAGAAGATACCTTATAAGATTTTTTAAATAAATGATATTAAAGGGATGAGTATGCCTATGTAAATCAGAGCTCTGACCCACTGTCTTGGCAGAACATTCAGCCAAATCCCAACCTGGTACACAGTCAGCCCAAGCTGTTTTCACAACTGTTGGGGAAAACTGCCAGCATTGAGGATAAGGGTGCAACTTGGCACCTCAGCTTGCTCAGTATGCATGAGACACAAGTGTCATTCTCAGCACTGCAAAAATCACAATGGCCAATTCCATGTTTGGCCTCTAATTTTAACTGAAGAACAACTAGTTAAAGCCAAATATGTTCTCCTAACCAATCAAGAGGATCACTGCCTTGTTTACTTTTCTCTCGTTGTTGAGACAAAATACCTGATGCCCAAAATGAAGGAAAAGTTTATTAGCTTACAGTTTTCAGAAGTTTCGGTACATACTGAGCTGGTTCCAAGGCAGGGTGGAGTGGTTAAGGGGCAGCTGTTCATGGCAGCCACAAGTGAAAAAACTGAAAAGGGCCAAACATCCCTCCTTCCCTCTCTGATACAGTATGCCAGCTACCCACCCCTAGGTGGGCTCAGCACTCACACCACCACTCCCAGCCCTAGACAACAAACCAATCACAATCGCTAGACTCAGCCACCTCCATGACTGTATGAGGCTTGAGGGACCATTCAAACATAAATCGTAATAGTCACAAGATTTTAGAAAGCTGCTTCTAGTGAGTGACACCACAGAGAAAGCCTCCAACCCACAGACCACTGAAGTTTCCCCTTTTCTCTGCAAACACAGATTGCCTTTTGATAAGGCAAATTCCAAATTAAAAATAACACTTTTGATTCTCTTTTGAACAATGGTAACTTAGGTTGTTTACTCTCCTTGCATTTGAATAGAAAACATGCACTCAGATTATGAAGTGCTTATTCCTCCCATACCTACAAGACTAGGATTTTCCCATGGATACTCCTCAGGAAACACTTCGGAGATGAAGAGATTGGCTACTGATGCCTGTCCTCACCCAGCAGAGTTCAAAATGCCTCAACCCACCATGGTTCTCCCACCTCACTCCTCCATGGATTCACACAGCTGAGTATCATTTCTTAATGGATGTTGAGGAGAAATAGTAATATAGTCATAAATAAATTAAACACCAGTTTGAAGTGCCTCAATTCATTCATTGATTCTTTTAATTAATATTCATAATGCAACCAATATTTATGTGCTAAGGTCTCTGAGAGACTTGTAAGATTGCTCATTTTTAATTATTGAGAGTAATGCGGTAGTTATCAAAGAGAAAATTACACCAAATTAAATATTTGTCATCCACACATTTTTTCTATTGAGACACTTTCTGTGCTTCATAGGAAATGATGGTCTAACTGCACTGCTAATAATCCTGTTCTGCAAATTGAGATCTGACTTACATCAACTTTCCAATTTAACCGAATCGGAGGTAAATTGAACATTGGTTTGACAAATACAGTAGATTCTCCAAGTATCTCAGGTCTGATTGGGATTACTGGCAATAAATCCTTTCACAGGAAATGAGATTTTGAGTACATTTCTTCATTTCTTTTCTTCTTTTTTTTTATTTTTAAATATGGTACCGAGAATCAAACCCAAGCCTCATGCTTACCAGACAGGTGCTGTACTGCTGAGCTACAAGCCTGATCCTTGAGTGCATTTCTTAAACCAAAGTAAGTTTTAATTTCTATGTAAATTAGGGACCATTCAGGTAAGACTCAATGGATTATAGAGAGTTGATTAATACATTGGCTAAAGACAACTTATCTTAATCACAATATGAAGATTTTCTTAAAAAATTATGTATTATTCTAAGCTCAAAGCAATTAAACTAACTTCTCAAAAAAAGAGACAGCTTTTTGCTCTCACTGACCTTGCTCCTCCACTTCCCTTTGGGGAAACCTATGCTTCCTAGTCACCTCTGCACTTGGTCTGGTCTGAGCGTAGGACTCTCACGAGTCATTCTCCTACTCTCCCGCGTTCACGGTGCCTGTCCTGCCGGGGTGCAGTTCACTCAGCTCTTCCACTGGAAAAATGGAAGCAACTCATGGCGGAGCAGAACTGCAGTGGGGAACCTGGGATCCCACGGAACTGATGAATCTGCCCTGTTGGCTCTGAACTGACTTCCTGCAACTCCTCAGGAGAGTCATACTGTGTCATTACTCTGTTACTACTGTCCAAACTCATTTCTAACAGACACAGAGAATGGCTAGTGCTAATACTGAGTCAGTTTTAGCTCCTGCCAAAATTAGACCTTAATATACATGTGTGGAAAACACATGACATTCATAAATATGCACAATTATGTGGCTATCTTTAAAAGGTTAACAATTCAATTATACTTGTAAGGAAAACAAAAGGAATTTAAAACACATACATTGGAGGGAAAGAGCTCTATTAAGAGAAGAAATATTGAGTTGCCTAGATTAATCACTTTGAGAAAGACAGATGGCTAATTTAATCTGAGGGTGTTATGCAGTACAAGAGTGGCCGAAGCATGTCAAGAATTAAAAAGTACATGAAAGAAAAAATTTACATGGACAGTGAGCTCTTCAGATGCAGCATCCAAACATTCTTAACTAAAATGCATTTCTGGCACTGAACACATAGTTCACTTGCCAACGAGAAGATGTGAGGAAATTCATATATTCCTACCTGTCCCTGGAGATTGTATGACAGTCAATCACACAAAAGCAAACTTTCTGTAAAGCAGTATTATTTCTTTATCCCAATAAGGGTGGAAATAAGATTTATTGCTATAAATCTCTTACTACTTTCTAGAAGTTTTCTGGAAAGAGTTGCTGAAAGTCTAAGCTTGACAAGATGAAGGCTGTAACAATACAGGAGGAAACAAAGGAGTGCTGTCATTCTATGCAGCAGATTAAGAATTCCAACTCAGGCTTATCCTGATACAAAAGCCTCCTGACAGATGACCTGTGATGACTTCAGCTTCCATTTAATTTTAACATGCATGAATTTGTTGATCTTGAAAAGACTTTCAAAAACAGAATTCATCTTTGTCTGTTTAGGAATAGCTAATCCAATTATTTTGCTGTGTAATGAAAAAAATATTTTAGTGGTTAGGGTATAGCTCATCCGTACAGCACTTGCCTGGAATGCACAAAAATCCAGGTTGCAATTCCTAGCAGCAAAAGTAGAGGTTATTTTCACACCATTTCCTACAGATGCCTAGGATGTCTAAAGTGACCCAAAGGGCCACCTGAGGAGGAAGGAGGAGGCAGGCAGGATTTGATGGAGATGGAAGGGCACAGGCTCGCATCAATTATAGCAAGACTAAGACCATCTCAGCTTTCAGCAGAATCCAAGTAAAATTTTATCTGATGAAAGGTTTCATGGTCTACAATGAATAGGTTAAGGGGACAAGGTGTCCCCACTTCGGGCCTTTGGTGAAATTTCTAGGGACAAAAGCAAGACAATTAAATAAAATAAAACAAAATAAATAAATGTTTACATATTATTTTATGAAAATAGAAAGCATAAATATGTTTACATAGTCCTTAAAATTATTCACCAGATCTAAAAGAGATATTCAAAATGGGAGGATCCCACTGAAAAGTATTCAGCACCTAAGATTAGACTCATATTCATTGTTCTTCATATATTGTGAGACCTCGGTGTAGATGGAGCAATCCTACATACACGTCTATCTTTCCCCCCAGACACACACACTCTCTCCTTCTCTGTCTTTCTGTCTTTCTTTCTATCTATTTTCTAGAGTACTAGGGATTAAGACCAGGGCCGTAAGTGATTAAAACTAGGTGAGTGCTCCGCCACTGAGCTACCTCCCCACCCCTATTCTCCTATATATTCCTACCTATTACAAAGTTCCGTAAAGTTTGCACAGTAAAGAGTTTAATAACTAGTAATAAAGTACAACTTTTATATTACAAAACACTATAATGGAAACTTGTAAAAACTGACAAGTTATTTATTTCTGGAAATTTAATCCATTTAAAATTTGCAGGCCGCAGTTGACCATGGGTAACAAACTGTGCAAAGCAAAACTTCAGATAAATGGAGGGTACTATACAGTCAGGAATATTAGAAATGATTTATTTAAATACTTCAGAGGAAAACAGCAACATTTCATACACATTATATAAAATGGCGTGAGAAGTTTTATGTTAACTAATAGTGAAATGATTTCCTCAGATCATATAACTTGTTATAGATTGAAAT
Organism: Hydrochoerus hydrochaeris; assembly: GCA_004027455.1. Taxonomy (NCBI): domain Eukaryota; kingdom Metazoa; phylum Chordata; class Mammalia; order Rodentia; family Hydrochaeridae; genus Hydrochoerus; species Hydrochoerus hydrochaeris. The sequence goes on along the minus strand of PVLA01006193.1, from coordinate 64,524 downwards.
AATCACTTGTAAAATTTCATAAGAAAAAAGGTTCTTGCCACCTCTATCACCACCGCCCCAGCCTCTGGCACCGGGAACCCGGGAGCCTGCGGCCTGGTCAGGGGTTCTGAGGTTCCATGTGCGGCAGCTCCGCCCTTGGGTCTTGCTGCCTTGCGCACAGAACATGTGCCAATTCATCTTTTAACATTATGAGACAGCCTTATGCATACAAAAGCACGGGTGGGCAGAGAGGAATCACGATGGCAGCAAGCAGGAGGTCCCGGGGCTGCCTCTCTAAGTTTAAACCTCAGGCACCTTATTAAACCATTGGTAGCACTGCTCCATTAGGCAGCTCACACGCTTTCAAAGCCTTGCTGCTAAATGATTAAATTCAACACTGACTGCATGACCAATCATCAGCAGAATAACAATGCTCTGGTAATTTGTCACAGTACAATTAGCTTTAAGTTCAAGCATATACAACAGCACTACTTTATAATATTGAGTGATGGTAGATACGTATCTGTGTGAAACCTTGAGGACTGAAGATTCTTATATAAAAGAAATTTGTGAATGAGTACCATCTACCATTTAGTTTTTAAAGATAACTGAGAACATCTTTTAGAAAATTGGCTTTAAAATGCAAATATTTAGGCAGATGAGTATATTTTTCACCCTTTAGACTTCAAAGTGTTCTATACAACTTCGCAAAATTTTTATCTACAAGATATGTGAATCCTGAAGAATATTATGAATGTGTAATAGTGGTTCATTATTTAAATAAATGCTTTACAATAGTATACATTTTAAAGTAGCCAATAAATTTAACCATTTTAAAAATATATAAATGTTTCAATATATGAGGCTCAAAGATGGCCCTAAACGTTATAAAGTTCATTCATTACTGAAGAACTCATAAACTTTAACAAAGATCTAGTGTGGATCACTGAGCTTATACACAAAATGGAGCCTGGTGGCCATTCGCCGACTGTGGGGCAGAGTGTTCTCTGGTCCGGGAAGAACCAACTAAGCTCCCACAGCTCTTGCCCAGTAGATCCTCTCTCAGTGGCCTAGAAATATGTAGTCCCCCCCCCCCCCATCCACCACCAGCTAGGGCCTACAATCCACCAATCAGGAGCAAAGTCTGCATCTCTCATCCGCAAGCAGACCGGAATGGGAACCTGGACAGGACAGTTTTCCAGGCACACACGGCCTTCCTGATCTTGCAGAAAACACTTGCCTTTTGTAGGGAAGGCTACACCTCCACCATTGGTGCACTATGTGCTCTCTGAAATAAAGTGGGGTTTTACCGATAAGCTCATGTTCTTTTGAAAGAATCAACACTTAATTACTGTTCCTCTACATTCAGAATTGTGGCTTTTGTTTGGAGATTCTGATCCTGACAGTGATGACATGGAGAAAGACCTGCAGCAACCCTAAACCCACGCGGCAGGACACAGCAGGACACAGCAGTTATATGGAAGTCACTCAGAAGATCAGATAAACGAGGCACACAGCTGTTAATTCGAGGAAACACTGTTTGCCTAGTCATGGGAAACTAACACTACAGTGATTAAAAAATTCAAAAATGTCCGAACAATCTACAAGCAAGAAAGAGAACACACCAAAGAGCTCGGGCCTTTACTCTTTTCTCTTGCTTTTCCCCTTTCACATTACAAATTAGATACAGAAGAGGAAGCTTACGCAAGTCCGACAGATTCTCATCCAAACGTTTGTGGCCTCACAGTATCTTCCGTGTCACCCCACGTCGCCTCCCTAACATGAAAGAACAAGTAAGAGGAGGAACTCCTGCTGCCCAGGTCTACAGCTCGGGCAGTGCAGAGGGGAGGAGGGCGGGGAGACCTGGGCAGCAGAGGGAGCCACACCATTGCCGTGGGCAGTGACATTTCGCAGCCCATGGTCAGATGACGGTCTCGCCCACCCTCTACCGACTTCAGATGTCAGAGAGTGGTCAGGTTTTGTGACAGTTTCCTGTTAAAGCCCAAATCTTTAATACCTGGATTCTCAATTTATCACAAATCCCATAAAGAATTAAAATGCAGGAAAGACAGCAAATCTAGCACCACAGCTGGGCATAGAACCTTCACAGTGGGGCCAGGCATCGCCCTGGTCTAGGCCCCTTCCTTGTTTCCTCCTGGACAGAACAGCAGCATGGCATGTCCCACTGGCCTTGCATGATGTAGGCAGAGTTAGTGTAAATGTAATCAGACATTTGCAGACCCCCACACCTTTCCTAATCCTTACAGACACTCTGTAAATAAGGTGCTATTGTGGCTCTGACTTTGTAGATGTAGAATGTATCTCCTTGGATGAAAAATCAGCGGAACGGTACTGGCACCCTAAGTACAAACACACAATAGTATTGGCCAGCGGCCAATCATGCTGACCCTCACTATGAGATACCATGTCAAATTTCTATGTTATAGATACGTGTGCTATAAAGTAATTTGTTAATGCTGATTAAAACTATACTTAAGCCATCAGTATATTACTTGATACTTACACAATTTGCTTCTTGAACCCACTACTGATTTTTGCCATCATATCCACATTACTGCCTCTTATTTGGGGTGTGGGGCTGTTTTCCTTGCATTTCTGGGGCAGGCTAAGGCCCCTCTCCCTCTGGCTGCAAGGGCCAGCTAAATTCCTAATCTGGGTGACATCTTGATCCTACAAGGTCAGGGTTAAGATGTTTTTAAAGCTTTAGAAAAATAAGAGAGATGATTTCCCAGTTGTTGTAATTTGCAGGACTTCAGGAATAAGTTTGCTATTTAAAAATCTGAAGTCACCTATCTGACCTCTGCAGATTCTCATTCATAGCAGTGTCCTGCAATGTTACTAGCATTTTACTACAGATTTAAACAGCACATCTCTTAATGCCTCTTTCAAAGACGTGATAAACATGTGAAAGCGGCTCGCCCCTCATGGCATGGCTAGGCTTTCCCTTGGATTTTCTTCATTTGCATTTAGTTGACGATAGAATGAAATCGGAATGTGAAATTCAGGAAACGCACCAGAGGCCCCTGCTTCTGTGTCACACTTACCCTTTGCCACTGCTGCGGCTGTCTAAAATAGGAAGCAGGGACCCTGAGGACTAGGAGCCTTGCTTCCCGCAGCTAAGGAAGCTGCAGCCCCACAAAAATCAGCCTGCTTTCTGCTGAGAGGCTTCCGTGAACACAAGAAACAGCTTACAGAAAAGTGTTCTGAGTTTTCACCATGAAGCTGACAGGGCTAAGGGTACAGCATCCCAAAATACAACTGGAGGGGACCAGAATTTTATGCCAAATATGTCTTTTCCACATGAGGATTATTCTGAACAATTATAGACATAGGGAAAGCCCTGAAAAGTTACCCTACTGTAAGCGAAATTCACATCTGTAAAGGAAATCTCCATGGCCAGGTTATTTCTCTTTGCATCAAGAACAGAAAGAGGACTAAATATCTAGAAATTCACATCAAAGAAAAGGACTAAATTAAAGCTGCAGAGCAAAGGTTACTTGTTTTCACCTCTTTCTTCTGGTGTCGTCATTCTAACGAGCCTTCAGACATAGTTCTCTCATAGGACGATGGCCCTTAAGTCTGAAATCTACACTTCTTTGCAATCTCCTTGAGATCATGCTTCTCCGCTTTGCAGCCTGTGTATACACGAGACTTTCATTTTTGTCCTCTCATTGATCTGTCTCTTGTTACAGGCAGTCCCAGCTAAGAGCTTGCGAACAGTGGAGAGCAGGCTGTTTTCTCCCCTCCAGACCATGGTCCCACCATGCTCCACTGTGCACGACCTAGAGGCAGGAAGGGCTGTGTGCGCTTGAATGTGGCCACATTACACCCCGTGCTATCGCTAGGAAGGCGTCAGCTTTCACTGTGCTATGTAGTATTGCAGTGTATCATTAGCTTTCCTGATATATGTCAGTTTATAACTCTTCTGAAAAGCCTGCAAAATCATTCAGTGCACAATTACCCAGTCTGTTATGTACTTGGGGAGCACCTTCTAGGTGGCAGGAGTTACTCAGGCTGTGAACTGTTAGATAAGCACAGTATCAGCTGTCCCTGAACATATAATTTGAATAGGAAGACTTGAGAGTGCTGGGACTTAGAAGAGGACACCCCAAAGCCTGGATCTGGGGTGTGCTGAGAGAGCTTGGAAGCTGCCCCAGAATCAGGACCTCTCAGACCTTGACTTGTTTCTGTCTCTCACCCTCAGGGAAATGATGTCTCTGGAATTCCCATTTCTGACTTCTTTAAGAAAAGCTTCTTCGAGAATAAAACACCCTGGAGAAACCCAGACAGAGGGAGATGGATCCTCTTGACACAGGAAGAAATTAAAATGTAAAAAAGCTCATCAAACACGTCAGGACTACAACTGGAACAGCTAAAAATTACGGGACACAGCATTTTCACGGTGACCTGCCAAGTTTGCGCCAGCTTGAATCCACGCTGGCTGGCGGAGCCACCCAAACTTGTTTCCGTCGACACTCACAGGAAGCACAGCAGTGCTGAAGTCGGGGGTTGGTGAGCCCAACAGAGAGCAGAGTCAGTGAAGGGACCTTCATTAATCCTTGGTCAGTGCTGGGAATGAGACCCCCTTACCCTGGGAAGAGAACGACCAACTGGGCGACATGTTAGAATCGGGCAGGAGGAGCCTGAACTGGTAGCAACAGTGACTTCGGTTGGTTGCTCCCTCCCCAGAGCAGATTTGTGCGATTTGCTTGGACTGGGCCACGCCCCTGGCCAAGACCCAATGAATTGTCCCAAATCGATTACCTGTGCCTAGCACACACTAACCGGGTGGAGGCCCCTGAAGTTTGGCTGACCTGGTGGGAAGGGGCAGGCATATGAAAACACTGCTTACACCTCAGTGATAAGAGCAGGCAGGAGAGGGCAGAGGTCCCTCGCCAGCATGTTTCAGAGGAAATGTGGCCAACAGGGAAGGGGGCTGGGACCTGTACTGTAACCTGTATGGAGGAAGCCAGGGCCATGACAGGAGAGGGAGGCAGGAGGAGGCCCCCAGCCTAGAACCCTGAGAGCACTGATCCAGGAGAGGGAAAAACAGGGGAGACTGAGGGCGGCAAACATGCAACATCAGACATGGCTTCAGTGGACATTAAGAGATATCTTCAGGACCTTGTAGACGAGCTCAAAACTGAAATATTAAATCAGGTAAAGCAAGATATGAGTAGAGTAATAAAAGAAATGCTAAGCATCTCTCAGGAAGACATACACAAAAGAAAGGAGGAACACAAAAAAAGGCGAGAAACATTCAATAAAGAATGCAAAGAAAATATAGAATACATGAAGCAGATTCAAAGAGATTACCAGAAAATTAAAAACTCCATTGAAAGCTGGCAAAAGTCCTTAAAAGAAACTAAGGATAGACTATCAAAACTTGAAGACAAGTTTGCAATGTGTGATCATGAAAGGAAAGATCTCTTAAAAATAACAAGGAAACAGGCAGTAACAATACAAAGGCTAGAAGATGACGAGAGAATCTACAATTTAAGAATAAGAAATGTGAACAAAGAAGTAGGAATACATACAGGCAAATTACAAAGACTATTCACAAAAATAATTAAAGAAAACTTCCCAAGCATGGGAAAAGAAAATGACATTCAGTTATGTGAGGCATACAGAACTCCTGCCACCTACAACCAAAACAGAGCTACACCCAGACATATAATAATCAAGATACCAGAAATTCAATATAAAAACAGAATATTAAAAGCCATCAGAGAAAAGAAACAGATTACCTATAAAGGTAAGCCCATCAGGATCACGGCTGAATTCTTGACACAGGCCATCAGATCAAGAAGAGGTTGGGGCGAAGTGTTAAAAGCCCTGAAAGAAAATAATCTCCAGCTCAGATTTATGTACCCTGCAAAACTGTCACTAGAAATTAATGGAGAAACAAGATGCTTCCATGACAAAGAGGAACGGGGCGAGTTTGTGACCACTAATCCAACCCTACAGAGAATACTGAAGGACATTCTAGAGAGAGAGGAAAAAAAATACCAGGATTTTAGGAAGAGTGGCAGAAAGGCCTCAATGAGTGGGGCAGGCAGTTGAATGAAGAAGAAAACTAGACAAACAGGTAGAAAAATAGCATAGCAGAAATGAGGCAGAGAAGGATGGCTAGAATCTCTAATATAGATGGTCTTAATACACTATATTGTTAATATAGTGTATTAAGATTTAAAACATTACCACCAGGATTTAAAACCCACATTACTCACACTACTCTGCTTAGATGTATCATATTCTGTTCTAATCATTCTACCTGTACTAGACTTGAGGGCACAGACAGTTATCCTGAAAATAACAGGATACAGTATGATAATCATCCTTAATTTCCTATTAACTTAATCTAAAGCTCTGTATAACCTACACTGTTTTGCCATGACTGATCATAATTGAATCTAGTTTGTTAGATCACTGTTTTGTATTGATAGCTTTTATTCAAAGCTGTTATGATTGATAGTATCAAGTCTGCGAGTATAGGCAACTGCACTGAAGATGACAAGATTCACTAGAATATCCACTCTGGTTTGATTATTACCTGCCTTTGAAGTCTTATACTGTCTACAATGTTTTATTTTTATTAATATTGTTATGTACTGCTACATTCAATTACACTGCTATATTCAATTATGCCTGATGATATAGACAATTCTATTGAAGATAATAAGAAACAACACAGTAATCATTGTAGATCACTTTGTACTGTGGTTTTATATGACTTTTTGGTTTCATGTTTTTATAGGAATTTGTTTTCTTTTTCACTCTAATACAGAAAGGATAGAAATACATGTAGAGATTTATGCATGCATAGCTGTTTACAGTCTCACTGTTTGAATACCTACTTTGTATGCTTTAATTTTGTAACTTGAACAACTATTTCTACGAGGACAATATGTAATTTATCAACTAGTGATTTCTTATTATGTTTTTTTGAAATTCTGTATTATCTCTACCCTTTACATGCCTTTGTTTCTCTTTAAATAAAAAAAAATTTTAAAAAGGTAAAAGGAGGAACAGAAAGTGCTCTAAAGGATATAACTGCATTTATGTTTAAGTGTGTAGGATTGATAACCAGGTTGCTAAGTTGTTACTGGACCATTGAACTTCTCTGCAGTCTCACTGTTTGAATATCCACTCTATATGCTTTAATTTTGTAACTTAAACAACTATGTCTAAGATGACAATATGTAATTTATCAACTAGTGATTTTTTACTATTTATTTTTTTTTCTGAAATTCTGTATTGTTTCTACCCCTTTTTCTGTTTTGCTTTTTTCCTCTTTAAATAAAATTTTTAAAAATACCAGATTTATTGCTGGTAAAAAAGAAAAGCTTCTTCCAAAGCAAAGGAAATTATCTTAAATACCTCTCCCTAGAAACATCATCAAATTACTAGGAAAGGTTAACAGACTAAAAGTCTCCATGCTCAGGGTAGAATTTTCATTTATTCTTATTGAAACCGTCCAAGAGGCTACCTTGAAAGCCTGACTCTGTGTAATGACAAGCTTTGTTCCAGCAGACATTCTTCCTGCCACTGCTCCCAGAGCCTGACTTTACCCTGCTCCAGGATATTTCTGCCTACCCAGGTCTCTACTCCTCCGGAACTGAGAGAATTATTTAACCCTCACTCATGGGGCCCTTAGGGAGACTCTGCTTCCTGTACGGCTCCAGCGCTGTGATTGTGACTCCTGTGCACATTAATATTTTTATATACTGTACCTTTTTAGCCTCCTAACCCACCCTTTGCCAATTCGGTTTGGTGAGCCTTCAAAGGATGCAGGGACACTTTTCCTCTTGCCCTTTTATAGGGAAAACAATCCTCCAACCCTAACAGAGCACCGCCATTGTACAGCCATCTGCTGCTTAGCTCTGAGGTGGACCCTGGCCAGGTGCTGAGGCCACATGCCAGGCTACAGCAAATTGAGGTCATCCCTTACTGCCAGTAGATGGTGCTGGCTGAGATGGGTGGCACTCTTGGTAAGGAGGGGAATGAAGTCCACATAAACTCATGACTTTCCCCATGAACTCTTTATTTTCCTTTAGTTTTTACTGTTTAGCTTGCAGCCATATATAACCGTAACTGGGAAAACAGCAGAGTGACTTCAGAATGCAGCCTCCCGTAAGCTGTGCCCTGCTCTGTAACAAGCCCTTATAAACTCCGTGATCTACCAAGCCGACGTGTCTGAGTCATTCTTTGGTCTGCCAGCTTCCTTTTAATTCAGAGGAAGATGTTTCTGTTACTTCTCAGGAAATTTGCAGAACATATTACAGTAGAAAGTCTTGAAAGGGCAGACACCCTGGCAGAGAAGAGCCTTTTCCACCCTTTTCTTCCTTCAGCTCACCAGTAGGCGAGAGCAGGAAAGGAGAAAAGTGCAGCCCTGTGGGAGACAGAGGCCGGGGCTGGTTGCCAGCATCTCAGGGTAGCAGGAGAACCCACATACAGCTTAGAGCTGTGGCTCACCTGTAGCCATTAACTCTTTAGGAAGCTGTGCGATAAACATTTGATTTTAAAACAGTTAGTGACCGCCTTTTTAAAAATGTAACATGACATCGTCAATTTTAAATAACAGACATTCTCCCAAAATCAAGTCTGTTTGGGAGGAAGCTTGCAAAGGGACCGTGTGTGCTACGGTAAACTGTTTGCATATTCCAGGAGGGCAGGGCAAGGAAAAGCAGAACTAGAATACAAGCAACTCCTCCTAAGTCAGCTTTCCGTTCCTATGGCAAAATGCCTATGAGAAGTAAAAAGCTTTGCCTGGCTCATGGCCCCGGGAGTTGCAGCCCGTCATCAGAGGGCTCTGCTGCTTTGGGGTCTACAGTGGCACATCCATCAGGCAGGAGAATGTAGAAGAGGTCTGTCCCCCTCATGGTAATAGAGAAGCAAAATGGGGTCTCACCTCCCCCAAGAGCACCACAGCCTGGGGATTATTCTTTCAACACGTCATTATTTGAGGGATATGTAAGATACAGATCATGACAACTGCATAAGTTTTCTGAGCTACTAATCCTCGACTACAAGGACCAACAGCACCTGCACTGACCTAAGAGGCCTGAATTTCCGCTGGGAAGTCCACGATCTCATGCAAACACTGCATTACAGGTCTAGACATTAGGAAAGTGAAGGGCAGCCATGGAACAGGTGAGAAGTGAGCTTCTTTAAGGTAAATTTTCCACGACAACAACAAAAAAGACTCCAAGAAACTGTATAGACATTGAGAAAGGACACAGCAACTGTTTTTCCAATTCTGAGAGTTTCCTCCATCATGAAATCCCCAAGTTTTAGAATGCTTGGCAATTTCTGATGGGGCTGGATATCCCTGTACCATCCCACTGAGCAAGAGGGGAAAGCAGAGGAGGACGAGGGACATGCTGCATTACTTGGGACTTCATTTCGTTTCCAAATGTCAGACTTTCTTATTTGTTATGAAAGGTGAGGTACCTCCGACAAAGGTTTGGTTGGGCGGGGTGGGGGAGGGGACATCCCACTATGAAGGGCTAAGGAGCTGATGCTCAAAGTAAACCTTCACGTGGGTTGTAGATTCTATCAGTGCCAATCCTTTGTTCCTCCCATTTTCTTTCCTTTCCCACTTGACTTTGAAGGTTTCTGCAGTTCTCCAAATGCGTCCTATGTGAAGGGCATTTGAGGGTGATCCTCTTGTTACTGTTCTTCAGGGCACAAAGCTTGCTGAAACCTACAGGAAGCTCTTGTCCTGGCCAGGCGGTCTCCCACTTGTTGGAAACAGCGTTTGCATAGCGTCAGAAACATTCTCATTTTTGTTAACCAAGCACTGCTGCTCTGCTCTTCTGTCAAGACAAGGAGACAGCATAACGGGAAACAGCTAGGATTTTCAGAGAGGTGCAATATCTGCATCCTCTATTCCCTTCCAATAAACTTGTGAATTACATCTTTTTTTCACAGGGCAGAACCCGGAGGTCAGGAATTAGGATGCTGACCTTTGGCAAATTATTTCCATTTACAGACAAATAACTTATTAAAAGGACAAGGAGTGCTGACAGGAATAATTTAAGAGACAGCTGGTCTCAGAGGCTGAGTGACACGGTAAGTGGGAAGTGAGCCAGGCAACTTCTACTTGCTACAAAATTGTTGAAATTTTGAGGTTAAATATCTTATTTATTACACTAAAGTTCTAATTCAAAGAATGCAGTTTGTGTGCACCCAGTTACCCCATCAGACAAGATCCAGCCAGCCTAAGCTCATGGGTTTCGAGGTTTCAGTCCATGGCTGCTTGGCCAGGCAGGCACCCTGGTTCCAGCAGGTCAAGGCAGGAGAGCATGGTGGAGGAGAGTTATTCATGGTGGTCAGGACTCAGACAGCACAAGCGGGAAGGCCAGAGCCCCAACATGTCCTTAGAAGGCTTGCCCCAAATGACTGAACTTCCTCCACCAGGCCCCACACCCTAAAGGTCCCGCCACTTCCCAATAGCACCCTGGGTCGGGGGTGACAAAGCCATTATTAGCACAAGGACCTTTGGGGAACATTTAGGAGCCGACCTTGAAGGGTAATGGGAGGGAGGGAGGTAAAGGGAAGTAAAAGTACCAAGACACCATCTGACTTCCCCATAGAGAAGGTATTTATTATGCATTGTGAACATACACTAATAAAACATTTTAGAAACAATCCAAACCGTAACACCCAACTTTGCATTCATGACATCCAAGATAGGATTCAGGATCTGCTACCCTCAAAACATGGCATCGCAACATTATAGAAAACCAGAAAAGTAAGAACTGCTTGTACAAGTAATTAAAATGGTTTTTCTTCTGCTCATCTATCTGTTGTCTACAGAGTCTCTGGACTCAGCTATGGACTCTTTATAGTAGAGGGAAAGTTTCCTCTTCTCTTCTCCACAGCTGCATGCCTGGCATAAGCTTTGCCTTACCCTGCATCTAGGATATGCCTTTATGGTTAGTCCAAGGGAGCCTTAAAGTGATTCACAGAAAACGTGAACCTGGGGTAAGATAAACACTGAGAAATGTCATGAAATGGGGCAAAGCAGGGTCATCTAAGAGGACCTGAGTGCAAGCATATGCCCCACTTAACACGGGTGGGAATTCTTATCCAAGGGCACGCACGCTGACACCGGAGTATGTGATGTGTGGGAAATGCTTTCCAGAGCTACCAAGGGTCAAAGGATGGAGCTCTTTGTCTTTGTGCTAATTAATGACTAAACTGCCTCTTCCTTCTTTGACTACTTACATTAACGCAGATAGATATAGAACTGAAAAGACCTTCACTCTGCTGTTTTCTCTTGCCACACACAATTCATGTAAATGACCATATTATTTTTTCCTCCAAAGCCAGCTTCAGGAAGACAAAACTCCCACCCACACCCCAACTTCCCACGTACCAGCTTTAAGAAACCAGTCTAAATTGAACTATGATTTATAAAGATAAGTACATAATCTCACAAATACACTGAGTCCTGTGGGATAAATGCCAGAATCACAGAATGATAACCTAGCAATCACCCCTGGCCATCTAGGAGAAACTTCAGATTTGCTGCCTGCAGCAGCTGGGCTGAGAAAGGCCATCTCGGCCTTCGCGTCTCTCAAGCATGAATGAGCCGCGCTCCTGCACAGGGCAGGAGCCACAGCTACACCTATTCCAGCTTACTAAGATCTAAGAGCCATTACATTGGCATCTAGGAGATAATACACTTTACTTCTGATGACAGATGCACAAAGAGTTTAAATTAGAAGGGAATGTTTTTGTAAGTTTCTAAGATGAAATAAACAACAAAAAACTTCAAGAACACTTGGACCTTGCAGCGGGCGCCTCTCAGAACTCAACCCTCAAGGCTATGAAGGGCATTTTCTACACCATGGGACAAGTAGAGCGGGGACCAAAGCAGGCTCCCTGTCAAGCAAACAGGCCAGAAGAGCAACCCTTTGGAAGGATGGCCCAGAGCAGAGTGTTTCAGCCTCCCAACAGACTAGAGGTACTCTCCCCGCTTGTGTGGGTCAGGGGTCCTGCTTGCCGGGGCCAGGGCTGAGGGCTGAGTCCCGGCTGCGCCTAAAGACGATCTGGTGTGCTGGTCTGCCGGGGTCGAGACCGTGTCTTTCAGGGTCCTGGATGAACTCCTCCACAACGCATAGGTTATGCAGAGTGCACACCTGTGCTGCTCAACCACTGCGTCACTCAAAAGAGGGGTCCCCTGCACACAGGTCAGAAATGAGCAAGAGAAGCTACAACCCAGCTCAGTGCAATGAAGTCACGGCTGATCATATTTTTTAAATCCTCTAAAATTCATGCTGATTCAGTAACTAGAAGATGCTTATCTCAGAGCATGTGGGCAGGCCTAGGACCAACACCTCATAGCTCAGAGCTCAGAAGCATTCAGGATGCATTCCCTCCTTCCCATTATTAATGTCAGATGCGGAAGGGTGAGGGTGGCATGGGGGCAGAATGAGGAAGAAAGAGAGGACAGTGACAGGAACAAACCCTCACAGCCTCCTCAGTCAGGGGACTGAGCTTAACACCCACTAAAATACTGCATCGTCACCATATGCCTAGGAAGGAGGTACTGTGTTATCACTACACCTGCTTTACAGACGAGGGGACCTGGGGCCAGAGAAGCTCAGGACAGATCCAGAGCTCCGCATAGAAAACAGCAGGGCCAGGATCGGCTGGGTTCCCGTGGCTGCAGAGGCACCTGCTGGTCCACTGAGCATGCAGCTGGGCGCCACCGTGAGCAGAGGTGGCAAGAGCTTCTGTGCCTACAGGAGGTTTGTTTTAGTTCAGTTTTTAAAATAACAATTTTTTCAATCCATTATTCCATTAGTCAAATGTCACACAAAACTGACAGAACAAAGGAGAACAGAATTAGCCAGAACAGAAGTAGCTGATTCTCAATGACCTTTGGCTGCCCTTTTACCCAGTTAAAAATTTTGATGTTTTGAATCTCACTGGACCAAATGGGAATAAAGCAAAGAAAAATGGAGCTCGTCCCCACACTCCGTGTGCTTATTATAAATGTTTGGTTGGTAAGAGGAAAACATCATATTGCAAATTGAAATAACTTCACTGGTGGCAGCAGGTATAAAATGTAACGGCTGACAAAGAACGCAAATGTCACATTGTATCTAACAGCTTCACAAGTTATATCAAACAGGAAAGACCTGAGTGTGGAGGCATTAAAACCTGTTTTGTTTTGCTCATTTGATTTTTTGTGGTAGTGGGGAGGGAATCCAGGGCCTCTTTTTTTGTGCGAGGCAAGTGATCTACCACTGCGCTACACCCTCAGCCCTAAAATCTTCTCCTTCTTTAATGAGTAACTTGGTTCAGGTTCCCTATGGGCTTGTATGGGCATAGGACGATTGAACAGCAAATGATAGTGAAGTGAGTTCCCTCATTCACACGTACTCTGTCACACGCCCACGTCACATGCTGGCTGGGTGTACGGCCCGATGGTACCGAGTGTGCTTAGCACGTCTAAACCCCTGAATTCAACCTGCAGCACCCAAGTAAATACATATATAACACACATATACATACATGCTGTGAAAGTGACAGCACCTGGAGGTAGGGATTTGGGGGCGATGATTAGGTCATGAGGGTGGGGTGCTCATGCTAAGATTAATGCCTTATAGGAGCAAAGAGGAATCACCTGGTGACCCATCTTCCATGTGGCGATGTAACAGGCGATCCCCCATCAGGAACCCGACCATGTGGATGCCCTGGTCTTGGATCTCTAGACTCCAGTACTGTGGAAAATGCCTGCTTGTTGTACAAGCCACGCAGTCCGTTGTATCCTGCTATGGCACGAGAACTGATTAACCGATCAACACACTTGGTTTTCTCTGGCTGAGAAATTTCGGTTAAATAAAAACCTCAGGAACTTAAAGGGGACCTGAAACCAAGGAGTAGACATCAAGCAAAAGTTAAACACTGGTGCTCCAGTTCTGCACAGAAGCTGCTGCTAACGGACTGGCCAGTGCCGCGCTCAGAACACTCACAGGTCCGCCGAATTTTAAGCCAGAGGCAAGAAGGAACTGAGTTACGTTAAGCAACTATGGACTCAATATGAGTCAGACCCACCCTCCTTTATTTTAATAAATTATCTTAATTTTGTGAAAGATAGTTAGGCACAAGTTCTAAAATCAAAGCTTGAGTGATGGCGTACTTTTTTCCTGCAATGAAAGTAGATTTTACTTCACTTAATATAGTGCAATTATTAGAATAAAACATTTAACATTTTCCACTTCCCATAGATCATTTTCACATGTTAAAAACTTACCTTTGTGAACTGTAAAAGGTCTAACACAATTTATTGTGCAGTTATCTTTATTATTTACCTGAATAAAAATCAGATTTTTTATGAGGAACTTTAAGGCACCTCAGGAAATCAACAGTAGCATTATGGTTTTCCCATCTGTTATTTAGATCAGTTTAAGACATACAAAGAATTTATCTTGAGCTTTAAAAAATGAGGTATGTTTTGCAAAGCTCACATAAGTTTCTTCACATAACTAACTATGGAAGAGTCAATACAGCGTCCGCAGTTTGTGCCTACCGCACCGAGAAGAGGTAGTACCATGTCCAGAAATTAACTAAGAAACACAAAAATGACATTAAGCTTAAACTTAAACCTCCTATTTTCATGTCCACAGCCAGAATATTAGGGGCGATACATGAGGATGGCAACATGACTAGCCTCTGATTTTTTTTTATGAAAGACATTTGGAAAATAAAACAGGCTACCACACTTGGGTTTTCAAACTCACATTCAAGAATTGTAGCAGCTAATTCAGTAACATTTAGAATTTGGCTGCTAACATCCTTAAAATCTAAAATCTTGGAATTGTACCAAGTCCTCTTCCCTTCTCTCACCATTTCACAAAACTTGTAACAGATGAGTCTCAAAGAATGTTTCAGAAAGAAAAGAAAAGAAAAAAAATTGCTGGTCAAGCCATCTCCAAAATTACCAAGAAAGGGCCCTGCTTCCTGGTTCTGACACCCCTTGCCAAGACTTTTCAAAGAATCCATTATCATTAGCTCCACAATAATATGATCTACTGAATATATGTAGCACTGAACACATAGAATTATTTTATAGTACAGCATTGACTTTGAAAATGTGAATTGAGAGGAAAATTCAAAGTTAGGAAGATATTTTAAAACCTAAGAGTAACTGTTAACATTCCTGGCTCATTCATACAAATACATGTGCACATCAATGTTTGCAAACTCAAAAACATAAGTTTGAGCCTTAACATTTTATATTTCATATAGAACATTAAAGTGTACAAAATACATATTTTCCTGAGTTCTCCTTAATATTACAGAAAAAAATACACATAGGTTTTAATGTTTTAAATTTGGCCCAATCACTTAACACAGACTTAAAAAGCTGTATTCAGTCTTCAGAGGACCAACCTGCACCACGGCTTTAATTGCTGAGCCCCGGGCCCCAGAGCACCCTGAAGACAGACGCTAAGGCCACACTGCGTCCTGCAGCAGTGACATGATACGAGCAGGTGTGTAACTGGCAGCTTTATTAACTGAGGTACTGGCTGAACCCAAGGCCTCCATGTTGGGCTCAGTCCTTTGGGTTTTTTTCTCCCTCATTTTGAGCCAGGGTCCCAATGAGTCACTCAACTTCCGGAGCTGGACTCAAACCCGTGCACCTCCTGCCTGAGCCTCCCGTTTATGTAACTACAGGTGAATGCTACCACATGTGGCTGTAAAACTCACTTTTAGGGCACTTTTAAGACTTTTTTTCTTCCAGAGCTAAGCCATTTGGTGGTTTAATAGCAAAGGCAGAAATGAATCAATAAGAAGACCACAGATGGAAGCATTTCCTACTCTCAAATGGCAGCTATTCCAGAAAGTGTACAATGACAATTTTCTTCACTATTAAAGGGAAAAATGAAGCACAGGAAACCCATTTAACAAAAAATTTCAGCAAATTGCATAGAAGAGGGCATATGAAGCTATACAAATATACAGAAGTTATAAATGCTTATGCTTCATTTTCTATGTGAAAAGAGTGTTTCTGGAGGAAAAATACTACAATAAAAGTCAGTGTCTAAAGACAGCAAGTTTGAAGCATGGCTCTAAATTACAGCAGCGGACGCCAGACACACGAAAGGTGCTTTTGCCCATGCCCTTTCTCGGGTCTGCAGTAACCTGACAGCAGACAACCCGAATGTGTGAAAGTAAGCTGAATAACATAAAAAGTTAGATCGATGTATAGACTAGCAAGTTTCGACAATCAGCATTACACCAGCTTTCTGATTCACTCTATGGGTCCAGTTTGATCCCTAGCAAAGTCAGAATTCCATACAACAATGGACATTTAATTTGTCCTAAGATGTTTTAGGTATCTGTGAATGACACTGAACATATTTCAGTTGATATTTCTAAGTGCTCAAAACTTCACAGCACCTAGTTAGAGAATGAAACATACTTGAACCAAATACATTGAGAAGCGAAAATAAAGCCAAGAGTTCCATATGATGTATCAAGGTTATGAGGAATAACGGTCGTGACAGGCTGGTTCTACGGCATATGTCTAGATGGGCCCACTGTCATGAGAGGGACAAGAAGACAGGGCTTTCACACAAACCTGTTGTTCTGAACTAAAACCATAGAAGTCTGTAGACCAGGTGTGACTCTCTGAGAAATAATCAAATTAAGACATTTTGGTCAGGAAAAGAAAACACTAGATTATGAATCACTCATATGCTCATAGATGGGGCTTTTGGGAGGGGGGCTAGATTGCAGGCATGTGATACTGGATTATGGATATGTGCTAGATTAGTCCACTAATAGTTTTGAGTGTGAAAAGGTCACACTGGGTATGGGTGGTACCAAACAATAGCCTTGTAGCTTGAATGCAATAAAAGGGAAATGAAGCTTCCTGCTCTGCTGCCCTCTGCCTAAGCTGCTGTGGGCTGTTTTACCTCTGCAATGCCCCTCTGCCACACCACCTTGCCTTGAAGCCAGCCAACTATGGACTGAAACCTCTATAAACTGTGGGCCAAAAGAAACCTTTCCTCCTTCAATCTGTGCATCAGGTATTTTGTGCTACCAGTGAGAGAAAATAATTAAGACAAATACTCAAATAGTTGTCTCAGCGTGATATGTTGATTTTTCAAAAACAGCTGAGATTCAAGGTTTCTCTGGCAAATATTTGATAAAATTAAATATCCTTATTTCCCTGTGAAATCTAGTAATTGATTTTTCTAGACAACACTGTGGGTATTTTAATCACTTACATAATTACTAATTTTTTAAATTTCTCTCGATGAACTTGATAACTTAGAGTTAAACCAATACCTTACATAAGCTAACAGCCAGGGATGCTCAGAAGTTTGTGCTTTTGTTCTTTCCCCTTTCTTTTCTTTCCTTCTTTTTTCTTTTTTTGTTCTTTCTTTCTTTTTCCTACCTTCCTTCCTTTTCCCTTTGTTGCTTGCTTTTTTCCTTCCTTTCTCTCCTCCCCTCCCTTCTCCTTCCTTCCTTCCTTCCTTCTTTCCTTCCTTTCCATTGTGGAGCTGATGTTCATTAAAGGAGGAAGAGAAGGTCTTTAGGGATAACCAGCACTGCTTTAGCAAGCAGAGGCCTTGGTTCTAGTATCTTCTGTGATGCTGAGAGACTGTGTGTCCCAGACCAACTCTCTCTGGGTCCTGTTTCTTTCTAAGGAACTAAAAAAACAAGAATAGGTGCATTGACCAAAAGGGTAAGATGGACAGCTTGGCCATATATCTGTGAGGATCCTTCTGTCCTCACATTTCATAGGACAGAAGCAGAGACCACTGGGAGCGAAAACTACAGCTCTGTCTCTTCATGAACTGCAGACTTCATCCTGTCTGAAATGGAATTAAAGTGCCCTGCACAGGGCCCTATACAGGGAGCGATGGCCAGTGTCTCCCAGGCAGCGCATCTGGGGGACAGTCCACACCATCCAAGCTGCTCAGTTCAGCGACTGCAGTATGAGGACTCTCCCTCCTGCACACACAGTCCCTGCCAGCTCACCAGGGACATTCGTACCCCATGTCAGCACGGGCCGCGCTCCCTGACGGGCTGTGTGTAAGCTCACGTGCCCTGAGGCTACGCCCGGGGCAGTGGATTCCGAGGCTGCGGTGACCACGCTCATCACGATCTCACCTTACCTTGCCTGAGTGCATGAGGACAAGTCATCGCACCTCCGTGATGCTGCAGGGACTATCCCTAACACCCCACATGTGTGACCAAGTGGCTCTGATGTGCACCCTGCTGTGAACCATTACCCCACGTGAACACACCTTCCAGCTCCCTGTCCTCCTCTTAGGGCTGCCCCACCCACCCCTTGTACCATCAGCTTCACCCCTTGCCTGTTCTCCCGGACTTTACCCACTGGGCATGGGCCCAGAATAAATGTGCCTGTGCTGCTCTTCCAGTATTTCTTTCTAGGTCCTGACTACTTCTAAGAAAAACAAACCCATAAAAGTGGTCACAAATTCCACGTCTTGCACCCAACTGGCCAACCTTAGCTGCAAATTCTGGATCTCTTAGCTGTGCTCCTATTGGCCTAGAAGCTGCAGCCAGTGGGGTTCTCTCATGTGGAAGTTCCCTCCCACCCAAAATGTCCCTTATCCCCTTCCTGCGAGCACCAAGCTCCTCTGGACACTTTCTTCTGGTGAAGAACGTCTACAAGGCCACAGCAGAAGGAGCAGATATGTTAGTCGGTGACTAGTCATTCCAAATGCATTTCATGTGACACCCTACAAAGCTGCAGCCCCCCTCTCTGGCGGGTTGTGCCTGCAGAAGAATCAACCCCCTCACGTGGCAGTAGGTGACAAATGGAGGTTCCTACAGGGGCATCTTCAGCCTTTTGGATGGGACACAGGTTGAAGGGTCAGGATGGGATCACTTTCAAATTGGGTGTCTTGGCTTTGATTACTAGGACAGAAGTGAGAAACTAATTTTACAATGATCTTCTAGATCTAGAGGTCTAATTTTACAATGATCTCCAACTAGAGGTAAACTAGTTTAGACATTACAAGTACAATTTTCAGACTACATAATCTGGTAATAGAAGAAAGCTAAAATACAAGGCCAGAGAAGCTTCTTCTCCAAATAGAGGCTTTAACTTTAACTTTGCTGTCCTCAGAGCAGTGTCCTGGAAGCCACCACCCTGAGCTACAGAGTATGGGCCCACTGTCATGAGAGAGACAAGAAGACAGGGCTTTCACACAAACCTGTTGTTCTGAACTAAAAACCATAAAAGTCTGTAGACTAGGTGTGACTCTCTGAGAAATAATCAAATTAAGACATTTTGGTCAGGAAAAGAAAACACTAGATTATGAATCACTAAGCAAACATAATTGGGTTTGTAAGCTTTGTGCCATGGTGACAAAATTCCTGAGATAAATCACTTACACAGGGAAAGATTTGTTGTGGCTCATGGCTCAGATGTTTCAGTCCATGGCTGGCTAGGTTTTGGGCCTTGTGAGGCAGCAGATCATGGCAGCAAAGTCATTCACTACAGCCAGGATTGGGGGGCTGGTGTCTCAATACATCCTGACGCACACATTTAATGACCTGACCTCCTCCCATGAGGCCCCACCGCTGAAGGCTTCTACCACCTCCTATGACGTCACAAGCTGGGGACCAAGTCTTTCATACATGGACCTTTGGGAAACACAGAAGACCCAAACTATGGCAGTGATGGTGATCACACCCTGGAAGAATAAGAAGCCTTATTCTCTATTAAAGCAGAAGAGTGAGAGGACTTCCTAGGGAAACAAAGATTGGCCTTCTCATTCTCACCAGTGGGTACCGGTCACAGGCAGCTGGTGATCCACAGCTCCACTGGAAGGAAACAGGGTCCCATCAAAAGGGGTATGAAAGGCTCTGTCCATGAATGGCAGAGGAGACTGAGTGAGAAGTGAACAGCACTGTTAAAACGATGTGATGCGTGGAATATGCTAAAAGCCTCCCTGAACCCATAGCATGAGAGGATGTTGCCCTTCTAGGTACTGAAAAATAATTGAAGCTGTCATTTCTTACCAGTGGCTTTCCATATTGAACACCCAAAGGGATCCAATGCATTCTTACCATAAGCCGTTTTTATGTGGAGGCTCGCCAGGGCCAGGAAGGGCTTTGGAGTAAAACACTGTTCGAATCGCATCCAGTCACACTCAGGTAGGGCGACCGAGAAGAGGGAAGCACTGTCCTGGCACAGAATCACCCTGGGCCCTAACACAACAACACAGTGCTACCGCTGGTGAGCACTGCTAGGAGGGATCGGGAAAAGGAAGCCCACCGTGCCCACTCTCAGGAGGCTACGAGAGTCTGGAAAACTGCATAATTTACAGGATTTAATAGCCACTCTCAACGGGTTAATAGTACTGAGACCCTCAGGTTCTTTACGACACTGAGCCTGCACTTACAGAAATTAAAATACAGATTTAAATTCAGTGCCTTGGACACGACCCAATCGTTTTCTTTTATTCTCTAGGTTCTAGAAAACACACTCACCACCAAGGGGAAGCAAACTCGGGACTCTGCCAGGTTCTTCCCTCGGCCAGTGCCATGGTAACTGTTCCCCATGCTGCCAGCGGGGGCCAGCCAAAGGAGGGGGTGCACTGAGCAAGAGCAGCTCCCAGGACGCCCTGCTTCTCCCCAGTGCCCTCCACGTCCAGCTACAGGGGGACCATGGAAACAGACCTGAGCAGACGTCAAGTTGTAAGAACGATTCAGTCCTAACCTCAGGTAGGTTCTGGGCCTTTGTCTAAGTAGAGAAGAGGGCGGCAAGAATCCTCTGTAACCTGGGAAGCCAGCAGGGAGACCGTTCTGAAAGAGGGCGTGGGTCACAGGGGTCCCACTCAGTGCCTGGCGTGAGGAGGCAGCCAGACCCCCGAGCACAAAGTGTAAGGCTCAAGATAATTTACTTGGACATCTCTTCCTTGCCAGTCATGTTGTCCGTGTGACAAAATCTGTGGGAAAAGCAAGTCAGGGGAGGTAAGGCTGGTTTTGGCCTACAGGTTTAGCCCTCTACCCCACAGTCAGCTGGCGCTCTTGCCGTGGGCTCACGTGCGGAGGAAAGCTACCTGCCTCATGGCAACCAGCGAGCAGAGGAAGAGCCAGTGGCGGGGTGGGAACCAGACCAGGCCCCAAGGTCACCCTGCTGAATCCATGCCCAGCTAGGCCTTCCCGCTCCTATCACGTACAATGCTGAGGTCAAGTTATGACCTCATCGATGATTAGTCCAGCGAGTCCTCATGATCCAGTCACTCTCAGAAGCCATCAGTTAGCACCTGAGATGTTAGTTCTGGGAGACTTTTAAAATACAAACCATAAGATATCTACCTGCGGATCGATAAGTCAGTTGATCTAAGTTTTTGTGTGTGTCTCTCTCTCCGTCTTGCTCTCTCTGTCCATCTCTCTCTCTCTCTCTCTCTCTCTCTCTCTCTATATATATATATATATATATATATATATATGCACACATACATTTAGTAGTATGTACACATTATATAAATAAAAAAAATAAATGCTGGCAAAGAAGTGAGGAGAAAGGAGTCCTTGAAGACAACTGGTGACAATGTAATTTAATGAAGACATTCAGAAAACAGTACAGAGATTATTCAAAAAATTAGAAGTGGGACCACCATATGATCCAGCGCTGCCCCTTCTGGGTATGTATCCAACAGCAAGTAAATCAGTACAATAAAGAGGGAGCTGCATTGCCATGATTATGCAGCACTGTTCACAACAGCCAAGAGACAGAATTGACCTAAAGGTCTATCACATGATGAATGGAGATATCTATCTATCTATCTATCTATCTACCTACCTACCTACCTATAGAATATGATTCTGCCACCAAAAAGGAAATACTGCCATGTGTTGCAACATGAATAAGCCTGGAGGGTATTAGATTAGGTGAAATAAGCTAGGCACGAGACAAGTATAGCAGGATCTCTTGCATGTGAAACCTGGAAAAGCTGATCTTGGGTGAGAACGGTGCTTACCGAGGGCTGGGAAGGGTGTCAGGAGACAGGGTGGAGACGAATCAATGGTACAAAGCCACCGTGAGACAGGAGGATGAGTTCTAGTGTTCTCTTACACAACAGGATCACCGTTAACACTACTGGATGATGTACTGCAAGGTAGTTTGAAAATCTTACTGTCACAAAACAACAGTAAAAGTTTGAGGTGATGAGTATGCTAATCAAACCCTGATTTGATCCTTATATAATGTGCCAACGTGTTGAAACATCACATTGTACATTGTGAATCTGCGCAATTATTATGTGGCAACAGCAATTAAAAATATTTAAAACTACCATGCTAAGTGGCTGTACACTGGTGGTAGGACTATGACCTTCTTAAAGTTATTTACCCCAGTCCAATTTTGTATAATCCATTTCTATTATGTTAGTAGGAAAAGGTATCTAAACTATGAACTGCTCTCAAGTTTTCACAGAATAAATAAAACGACTTCATTGTTCATAGCAGAATTTTATAAAGTCCACCCCACATTAATATTGGATTATAAAAAGTGCTATGAGCGTGCAAATGGATGTTGCTTGTTTAAATTATTCACAGCCTCACTTTTCATGCTTTTAAACAGAATGAATCATGAATTTCAATTACTTCAATCCTAACCTCAAGAAAGTAAATCAGAACAAGAAGATGAAGAGAGTGGAAAAAAATTTTGTTCAATTTGGTTGCTGCTTGTACTTAAGTAACCAAGTGACCTGCAATGAGGCTGTGTAGAGGATTACCTCTGGGCCACTCTGGGTGCACCAGGGCAGCCCTCACGGTCAGTACCCTGAGCTTTGGCCAACAGCTCCCCAACAGCAGCACCAAGACCAAAGCCAGCACCAGAGAAGTACAGGCTCTGACTTGCCCAGTGTCATGGGGAGCGTGGGATCCAACGCAGGAATCCAGCGCTTCTCAAGGACCTTCACATCCTAATCACATTCAGAGGTACAGCGTTTCTGTGCTTTTGGTTTGAGTATTTCTTCCTTTGCTAACTCTTTTCAGTTCATGGTTTTACCCTCAGAGACTCAGCATACGCCTATGTCTCACATACCTGAATCTAAGTTTGAGCTGGAAAGACCATGTCCTCTGCTAATGCACCTTAGGAAATAAAGAATTTGCTTTTGAATCTTTTGTAGGGAGTTCCAGCATTGACAACCAAAGAGAGAGATGAATCTGGTAGGAATCATGTCAATGATAATTATAACTTACACTTGTGTGGTTATAATGCTCTTCCAGGTACTATTTTTTGCTTTTTTAAACACAGAGTCTCACCGTGTAGTTCAGGCTGGCCTTGACTAGCTATGTAGTCCAGGCTGGCCTTACACTTGTGATGATCCTCCTGCCTCAGCTACCTGAGTGCTGGGATTACAGGAGTGTGCCACCACACCCAGCCTCGGATATTCCTCTAAGTACTTTGCATATAATTTCTGAAACAGCTCCTTCTGTTACTACCATTTTACATGTGTGCACCACTGTCTCAACACAGTCACCATGGCCAGGAAAAGACAAGGTCGATACTGAAGGGCGTGCAGCTGCATTGGATTACCACCTCCCAAAGCTGAAAGGAAGTGTGTTCCCAGCATAGCACTCAAAAGGCAGAGAGCAATCTGGGCAGAAAATAGGTGAAGTTTGTGCTGGATACTTAGGATTAGCTAAGTGCTCCAAGAAAACAATGAGCAAGTAAGAGAGAGCTTGAGGGAATTCTGCATTTAAAGGCCAAAAGGTTATATCACAGGTGTTTTGTTTTGTTTTGTTTTGTTTGAAGAATGCACAAATTCACCTCAGGGAAAACCAAACTACCTACTATCTCCAAAGTCAATGGATTTTAAGTCATGCATTCCATTTGGGCACAATCATAAGAAAGAAAGAAAGAAAGAAAGAAAGAAAGAAAGAAAGAAAGAAAGAAAGAAAGAAAGAAAGAAAGGAAGGAAGGAAGGAAGGAAGGAAGGAAGGAAGGAAGGAAGAAAGCAAGCAAGCAAGCAAGCACTCCCAGTGCGTGGCTTTACTCAAAGGGCAGCTGGGAACAAACACTGCCCCCCTCATCTCTAACTGCCATCTGGAAGGCAAGGTCATTCTGCTGTCCTCAGAGCCAGAGAACTGAGGACCAGGGAAGAGAAACATTTTCTGGAAACTAAAACTCTGCCTCTGCCCAGCCACCAGAGAAGTGATTAAGGTTCATTGAAGCATCTGAGCAGAGAGGTACTTGGCTGCAAGAGAGCAAAAGTACAGAGGCCACAGGAACTGTAACTCCCATAGAAGGTTTGACAGCTGAGTGTGGGGGAGCCCCACCCAGCCCCTCACAGCCCTGCACAGGTTGGGAGTCTCTGCAGACCCGGGGCCTTGTGAGAGTCACCCTAAGAAAAGTATCACTTAAAATAGTTAATTTCCGTGCATTTTAAACCTAAAAATGAACAGTCACACCACCACTCGGTGTTTTTTTTGTTTGTCGCTTCTTTTTGTTTCTCATTTCCTCAACACTTTCTACAGTCACGTGGTCACTGACCTGCTTTGAGACGGAAAGATGTAAGGTGAGGTAATATAAACTAGCAACGCACCAAAAACTGACTGCACTTCAGACTCTCCTGAGCAAACAGCAGAAGGGGACTCCTTCCTCCGAGCAGGCGAAGCACCGCCTCGGCCAAAGCAGCCAAGGAAGGGACCGTCCGACTCTGCATGGCTCAGGAGGCCAATTGCCCTCACACAGCGCGTGTGATTTTAAATCATCTATTTAATGAAAGACCACATTGGTTATGACATTTTCTGATTCTCCTTAATCCTATAAGCCTGAGCAATTTTTCTCCATGGATGAGATTCATTAAGTACACCTCAATATTTCTTGAGTAAAATATGAAAAAAGAAAGAAAAGAAAAAATATTGAGGTTCACCCAAGAGAAGGTTTAGCAGATTTCTCACGTGTAAAGTACCGCCGATCGTTCTACTCTAGACTAGTAGTGATAAAGAGTATTCAGCCGCTCTGCCACAGTATGACCGAATCCTCCTCTGCAGTGAACAGTCAGGAACAGTGCTATGTCAGTCACGTCTGTTCGATCCGAGCGAACAGAGACTGATACCCTGAAAGGAGTCCTCAAGGTCATTTTCAACTGGTAGTATTAATTGGAAGGAAGCGCTTCATAAAGAAAGGGAAGGTGGAAGAAGCGGTGAGTGTCTGCTCTCCATCTGCCTTTTACTGGTCCAAACTGCAGGGCCCCGTCGCTGCACTGAGACACCAGAGGCCAAAGCGTCTCCTGCTCCCGTGACGAGGAACAGGTGGGGCTGCCTGTCGTGGAGTCCAGGAAGACAGAAGAGTGGCAAGCGTCCTTGTGCAGTTCGCCCCTAAGATTGGGCCCTGGCACCCCATCCTCCCCGCCCCGTGGGGTGCACCTGCACGGGGAGAGGCAGAGTCACTCTACCTACTGGGAGGAGAAGCCTCTCAGTGACGTGGCCAGGGGCTGCCCTATAGGGACTGCCCCGTAAGGAACGCCCTATAGATCACGTCGGGAAAAGGAAATAACCTGGGTCTTCTCCGGAATAATGAATACGTATACGGAACAAAAAGCTTCACTTTCGCTTTTGTCTCTCATACAGGTACATCTTATCCAGAGGCCCATGTGTGGGAGGATGGATCCCTGGCTGACACCACTGGGAGGCGGGGCCCAGGAGGGTGAAGTTAGGGTTTGGGGCTGTGTCCTTGGAGGGCTAGTGTCAACCTGGCCTCTTCTACTTTCAATCTGGCACTTCCAGGCCCGCATGAGATAAGCAGGTGCTCTCCGCCATGATGCACTAACTCACTACAGGCCCAAAAGCAGTGTGGCCAACAGACCACAGACTGAAACCTTCCACACCCTGAGCCAAAAAAACCCTGTTTTATTTTCTTTTGCATTATCTCAGGTATTCTGTGACAACTGGAAAGCTAACTAACACTACACTGCTGTGACACTGACTGTCAAGTCAGAGTGTGAAGATACCATGACACCTGATGTACATAACATCAGACAGAAGCTCCACATGCTCTAAGCGACACTATGTGCCACACTTTCCAAGCCTCTCCTGGCGTGGGGTGCTAGGAGGCTCCCTGTTGGCTGGGTGAACTCTTCAGTTTACACAAGCAGGAGTCTCCCCAGGAAACCCATCGGGGTCTTGGGTAGGGCCTGGAGCCCACTGTGGGGGCCCTGAGGCTCAGATCATGATGCTCATGGGTGGATGAGAAGAAACAGGAAACACGGAACTGGGCTTCAGCCACTCACGTCGCTAAGTGACTGAGTTCACATCTAGTTACTGATAATACTGCTAAGAGCCAAAGCAGATACTTAAAAATTCCTTCATTGAAATGAATGGATCAAAGATCATTGCAGGTTTACAGACCAGGAGGTCATATGGGTGGAAACACAAAAGATGTCAATGATAGCATGAGCTCAACCTTAAAGTCTGAGGCAAAGTCTCAACCTTAAAGTCCCAAAAATTGAGTCTCAGAAGGATATTCTGGAAATGTGAGGTGGATTTGCTTTGAATATGCATGGATGGGGTAAATACTAAACAGAGTGCGGGAGCCTCAGACATAAAGGAGCCCCACTTGGACCACACTAGGCAGTGACTCTGCCTTGCAGAGGGAGCTGTGACATCTCCTCCCTCTGACTCCAAGTGACTCTGCAGAACAGACCTTGTGCTCTGTGGAGGCAGGACTGGACTTGCAGCCTCGCTCTGCTGTTCACTGTCTTTGAGGAAGTCAGCTTGCTACAGAGCCTTCTCCTTTCTTAAAATTTAGGTCAGTTTAATATTTGCCATAATTTATCACCAACTCCATGGCTTTGCATTTCAACCAGCTCGTGCAGAGAGGCCTGCTCCCCCTTCGCCTGCAGTGCCCTCAGAGTCGGTCTTGGCCTCCTCCCCTCGCCACCCACAGGACAGCTGGCCTCAGTCGATGTGACTGGTACCTTGCTGCCAATGAGAAACGTCCCACGGGAGCAACAGTGCAGCAAAGATCTGCACGGAATCTCCTTGATGTAGTGCAGGTTTGTCCTGGCTGAGTCCCTCGTTCACTAAGCAACACGGAAAAGCAGCCGAGGCCACACTCTCATCTCCTCCGGGGTGGTTAGCTCTGCTCAAAATAAACATAAATCATTTTTAATTTGCACCGCTGATCCCAAGAAAAGACACGTGCTATTCACCAGTGCCAAAGAGCAGCTGGGAAGGGCAGGACTGGCTCAAAAGAGCCTGTGCTCAGGGCTAGAAAACCAGCAAGCTCTGCCCTGCAGAGAGCCACTTGCTGCTCACCGTGTTGGTCCAGACCAGTCACCGAGGCCCCACACTTGTGACCCAAGTGACTCAGAATCCTTGGTCTTTGCCCTGTGAGTCACACCTAATGACTCTTTCCATTCTCCCATGTAAATTATGCAAATGTGTTTTGTTGTCATCATTGTTGTTTGGTTTTGCTTTGTTTTTTGGAAACAGGTTCTTGCTATGTAGTTCAGGTCGCCTTTAGGAACTCACAGCAGTCCTCCTGCCTCAGCTT
The DNA here is from genome assembly GCA_004027455.1 of Hydrochoerus hydrochaeris. Lineage (NCBI taxonomy): Eukaryota > Metazoa > Chordata > Mammalia > Rodentia > Hydrochaeridae > Hydrochoerus > Hydrochoerus hydrochaeris. The sequence goes on along the minus strand of PVLA01006193.1, from coordinate 37,004 downwards.
CCCAAGTACTGAGATCACAGATGTGTGTATCATGCCTGGCAAAAATGTGTTTTATCACATGAGCACATGTAAGAAAAGAACAGAACCTTTTAATAATTATGGCTGTGCTTAAGGTTCTTGCAATGTAAGAAAGAGATTAGAAGACTCTAACAATGAGCCATGGGACACTCAGAGAACATTCAATCACAGGGAAGCACAAGGAAGGTCAAACGGCAAGGATGGATGGCTCAGGGAGTGACCAACACCCCACCCCTCTAACCCTGGAATCAAGAGATATACTACGAAGGTCACCAGGACTGGCCTTCCCTAAGACAAGGACAGCAGTAAACAAAGAAGGGCAGGATAAGGTAAACTGAGGTACCACTTTTTCAGGTTCAGTCCTGCCAGGCTCCTGCCCAGCTTGCAGTAGCATTTATGATGGCAGCAGTCAGAGGAAGCACCTCGCGATGAGCTTGAGCAGGGGAAGCTAGAGATCCAAGGTCACCATGAGCCAGGGTCCCCTGTCACCTTGCAAGAGACTTGCAAGCTCCTGACCTCTCCCTGAAAGCAGCTGTCTACACACGTCAGCTCTTCCTTTTAAAAACATATTGGTGGGAGCTGACACAAACTAAGAATTTGCTACAAGCCTAGGAGAGTTATTTAGGACAAAAAGGAAAAAAGAATAAATGCAAAACATAAATCTAACACCTATCCATCTCCCTGGGGCATCTATTCACCCACAATATCAATGTTACTCATACAGAAGGGGATCAGCACAATTCTCCAGCATCTCACTGCAGCACCTGCACTTTCAAGTTTTCACTTTTCCTCCTGGTTAGAGCAGGGGATGGACAGAGAAGCAGCTCTGGTTTCTGAAGTTCTCAGCTGACTTTCCCGCCCTCTATAGAGAGAGCAGGGGTCTCACCTCACCTGCGAAGCCTGCACAACCCCTTCGCAGTTCCTCAGAGATGGTTCACCTTCAACAACCAAGGTTTTCAAAAGCTGTACAATCAAATGAGCCAGGTCCTTTCCACAGAAATAAGCAAAACAAAAAACAGGGTGTGACTGGATTTGAATTGGATTTGACTTGGATTCATGGTCAAATGTCTGGGAAATTTTTGAAGAATAAATGCTATGGCATATTTTTAAAGTCAGAGTCTTGGGTGTAGCTCAGAGGCTAGGTGTGTGTCCAGCAAGCTGAAATCTTAGGTTCAGCCTTCAGCACCAAAATGAAAAACACACGGCGTACTCTTCTATGATGCATATATGCGGTAAAATGCTTACTGTGCTGAAACAAACTAACGGCCACTGGTCACTTCTTGTTCTGTTCTATAACGGTTGTTCTATGTCTCTTCCCTTTTGTTTCTGAGCAGCTTTAGAAGCCTCCTCCAGTAGGGATTCCTTCCTCAAGTCTTCAAGCCAAGCATATAACTTCATCACATGTTAGGCTCAAAAAATAAATTTCCCTGTCCAAGTGTATTAAAATTCAGAGTGAAAACATTATAAAGTGATTTTAAACAGATCATTTTAAGTGGTCACAAAGCACTGAAAGAAGAATAAGGACCCAAAATATGTGTTACCATTTGCATGTAAAATGTCCCTCATGTCTCATGAAGTATTCAGAAGACAACGGGCTCATGAGGACTCTAGATTCATGAATTACTGATGAGATCATAATGTGATGGCACGACATGGAGGGAGACCCCATGGAAGGTGTGGGTCATGGCGGCACGATCTTGGGGACTACATGCCCTGCTGGCCCCACCTGTCAACTGGATTTCGCCCTCTCTCTGCTTTCTGGATGCCAGATAAGCCTCATTCCTCCACACATCCTTCTGCCATGATCACTGTCCCACTCCCAGTCCACAGCAATGGGATCCCATTACCATGCACTGAAGCCTCTGAAACCATAAGCCAAATATGCTTTTCCTCCTTGGGGCTGATTTTCTCAGGTATGTGGTCTCAGTGACAAAAAACTGACTCACACAATGTAGTAAATAGAGCTGTGCCACAGTTACATCCCGGCGGTCCCCTCGGACACTGCTACTTCTAAATTACTAGTCTTCCTGATCGCCATTCCGGGCATTCCAGACCTGTTTGGCTACTGCCTATCCTTCTGGCTCACCTACCTCCATAACTACTCCATCTTCAGCTCCCAAAGCAACATCAAAATCTCCCCTTCTTTGTTAAGATAGGTTCTGGTATCTTTCCAGCCCTTCTTTGGTTTCCACTTTCTGGCAAACAGGAAAATGATCCTTAAGGATGTGGCTTAATCATGTATCTTTGGAATTTGGAGAGGAATTAGGAAAGAATATGCCTTCCTTTTTGGGAGAGCTCTGGACCCTGTATTAACCCCAACACACAGTGCCACCATACAGTTTCTTGGCAATGATGCTGAGTCCCACAAGGGTCTCTTCTGGGTCTGCACCAGGTTTCCCTCCCAGCTGACCACTGAGTTCTGAAATGCCAGGAGTTCAACGCACCACCTGTCCTGCCTGTGGGCTCCCGACTAGCAATGGTGTGTTCTCCAGAGCTAACACTAAGTCTGGCATGGACTTTCTCCTTTGCTGTGATCAGGGGAAGCATGAGTGGCCTCTGTCACAGTGCACAACGTTGTAGCACTGCAATTCTGTTACTGCTTCAGGATTAGTGAAGCTCATGTGTGCACCTTCTCCAAAGCTCATGGTCTCCTGCATGGGGAAAATGTGCTCATGAGTATTATTCTTAAAATTGAACTTTTCTTCCCATTCGTTACATAGAGCCTCTGCACGTGGTCTGAAGTGGGGAGAGGACATTTCTAAGGGAACTACAGGTGTCCCCTGCACTGGCTGCTTGTCACCCTTCACTTCACCCACACTGCTGTGTTCTCCAAAACTCATTCTCCACCCTGTTTTAGAGAGCATGTGGAGGCTGTGGGTGGGTGAAGGAAAATGGGTCAGATCTATGACAGACAGGGTCCCTAAGTCCCAAAGGGACAGAGCTCTCTGTTCTAGCCACAGCTAGCAATGTGTGTCCCGACCCAAAACACTGGGCTTCTGTCCAGGCAGGCATAAGGACACCACGGCTGTGTGGCTTAAGGTGAATTCCATTTTAGGGGACAGGTCCCAGGGCACAGCGTGATAAACACAGGGTCAACCACCAAGCTACAAGCCCGGGGTGGATTTCTTACCTTCTCCATGCCTCACTTTTTCCTTCCTTCCTTTTTGGGACAGCGTCTTGCTAAGTCTCGAAATTGCCCCAGACAAACTTGGGATGCTCCTGCCTCCCAGCACTGGGATTACGTTCCATGCTCCACCATGATCCACTTACTTTGTCTACAAACAGGTGACATCGTGTATTAGGCCAGCACTCCTCTGAGTTATCCCTAAAGTGCCCAATCAGACAGCATTAGCTTCCTAGTTCCGTGACTTCCGAGCGACCTCAAGATTAAATGCAAGTTCCCTGCACTGCTCACTAGTTTTCTCACTCAACAAATATATATTTGGCCTGTGCCACAGGCCCTGTGCCCAGCCCCTGGTCCTCGGCCGGGCAGCTCCCAGCTCACACACAGCTGCAGGGATGCACTGATCCTGCCTTACAGACAATGCACCTCTCACAGGATGAGCAGAGTCCTTGGTGGAGCCGTCCATTCACTCGCATCACTCCATTCACGTTCCCTCCTCTTGTTTCCTTCCCTCATCTCCTCTGTTCCCTCCGTGTTTCCTTCCCTCATCTCCTCTGTTCCCTCCGTCCTCTTCCATTTTCTTAAGGTCCTCCTCCTTTCTTCCTCCTCCTCTTGCCTTATCTGATTCCCCTTTCAATCCTTCCCTTTGTTCTCTCCCTCTCTTTTCTTCTCTGCCCTTTCTTTCTTTCTTTCTTTCTTTCTTTCTTTCTTTCTTTCTTTCTTTCCTTTTCTCTCCATTTCTCCCTCCTCTTCATCCTGTTCTTTGCTTCTCTTTCTCTCTCTCTCTTTTCCTCCTCTCTTTTCCCCTCTTAACACACACACACACACACACACACAAGCTGGGGAACACTCCCTACACTCCACTGGCATCTCACAGGGAGCTCTGCCAATGGCCTTTGAAGCTCACTGTGGAATATTTGCTTGTTCCTCTCCCTGACATTTAGGAAACATTAGTTGTGCTCTCCAGCTCTATAACCTATTCCAACACCCTCTGGCTCTGTTTAGCCTGGAACTTCTTTTGTGAAAGTTTACAAACATTGCACATTTGATGTGTACTCCTATGTGGCTGATGTCTCCCCAAGCCCAAGTGGTTCTGCTTTTACGCTTGATGTTCACTCCCTCCCTCTCTGGCCTGGCACTGGAGATCATGGAAACCCCCTTCAAGGACAACAGCAGCCAAAGAAAACAGAGTGGCTGCATATTCACTCCCAAGAATGTCGCTGGTACTCTCCTCAGGAACTTTTTCTAAGAAACTCGCCACTTGCTTGCACAGTGATCAAGAAGCGACTTTCCTCTTGAAAGCTACTCAGGTGGAAGCAGGTGCTCACACTCTGAGGCTTAAGTGGGACGCACACTGCTGTCTTTCTAGAGTTTTCACGTAAGCGGATGTCTGGGAGGACCCAGACAGACGATCACCTTCCCTCCTCCTCTCCATCCTGAACGTCGTGTTGGAGAGTCTGACTCACATTTCTACTATTTAACAGCTGCATGCTCTCAGGCTGTGCATCTCAACTGCCCCGATCCCCACCTTATAAACCCACACTAACACCAAAAAGCCAGCAGCGCAGCAGCAACCATACTTTCATGCCTACTGTGCTCAATGCTTCACAATGAGCACACTCTCCTACAACCTCCTGTAAGCTTCTCAGCAACCCTCAGCATTCCACCCACATTTCATGATGAGAAACTATGATCCAGAAGCCCCAGGACCCTGGTGGGCTGAGATTTGCCCCCAGGACAGACACCAGCAGGGCCCAGGCTGAACCTCTTTATGTGTCTGTTACTCACTGATTCATGTATTTCAGTACCTAACACAGAGCCTTGCAGAGAGGAGTCAGGTAAGACTTACTATGAAGTAAAATAATAAGGCTTTCTCTGAACAATAATTTTTGCTTTAAAAAGAGAAAAGATGAGAGGCAATGTGACACACATGTCGGAAATAAGAGCCCTCTGTTCCCCAGGAAGGAACTTAACACAAGTACAGTAGACATTATGCAGTTTAGGCACAGAAATGCCAAGGTGAGCACTATCCTTCCAGCAGTGGGTCCATCCAGGCTGGGGCTCTTGGTGGCTGCTGGTGAGCAGACTGAGCAGAGAGTAGCCACACAGAGGTGGGACTGCTTGGGGGAGAGGCAATAGCGCTGAGGTTTGAACGCAAGGCCTGCCGATGCTAAGCGGGCACTCTGCTACTGAGCAATTCCCCAGCCCTTCTGAAGAACTAAAAATACAGAGAGAGGAATCAGTGAAAATCAAAATGCAACATGTCAAACTATAGGAGATTCAGCTAAAGCAGTGCTGAGATGAAAATTCATAGCACTAAATGCTTATACTAGAAAAGAAGTGTCTCAAATAAACCAGCTAAATTACTTAACCAAAAAACTTGGAAAAGGATAAAACTTTAACTCAAAACAAGCAAAAGAAACAAAACAAACATAAGGCAGAAGTTAATGAAACCAAACAGAAGAATAACAGATAAAAGATTAAACACCAAAATTGGTTCTCTGTTTCAATACAAATATCTATCTCTACTACTGATGATGAAAAAGAGAAAGCATACATCACTGATTCAGGAATAAAATGAAGCTATTCCTATAGATTTTGCACCTAATAAGAGAGACTCATTTCACTCACTGGGTTTTCAGTGCTGCCAAAATGTCACGCACTAACGGCTTGATGGACAGCCTAGTGCAGCAACTTTAGGAGACTGGGCTTATGGGACAGACATTTGGTCCGCTAGGGGACACCCTTGAAGGGATCTAAGGGCCCTGGTTCCCCTCCTCTGTGTCTTTACTTCTAGCCACCATGAGGTCAGAGCTTCACTCTCTACGCACTCTGTGCCAAGGAGCTATGACCCAAAGCGGAACCAAGCGATCATGGTTCTGAAAGCATTAACTGAATTAAATTATTCCTCCTTTTCCATTCTTTACCTCAGTTAGCTTGCCACAGTAACAGAAATCTGACCACTGCAGCCAAAGAAAAGGATATGGACCAGTTCCTCAAATTCCATAAACTGCCAAAATTAACCTCCACTAAGTCAACACCTAGTTCTATAACCAATAAGCAAACTGGATATGCAATTCAAAAGTCTGCCTCAAAATAAACCTCTCAGCTGGGTTTCACAGTCACTTCTTGGAGAAACCACTCCCTGTGTATCATGGAATATGTGATTATATAAGTTTTGTTTGTTTTTCTCCTGTTAACTTGTCTTGTTAGTGTCCACAGCGAACAGTAGAGAGCTTCAAAGGTGGACAGAAAAAAACTCCCTTCCAGTGGCAAAGAGCCTGACCAAATAGAGTAATGACAAATGTGAGGTAAACGAATAACCATGCATAGGTAAGTCTCTCAGAGAAGACTGCAGAGTCCAATGTGCGCACACACGCACACAAAAAGCAGCCATGAGACACACGCTGACTGCACCTCGCCGATACTCCCAGGTCTCACCTGAGCTGGCACCGACGGCAGCGGGTGACTGAGGGGAGAATTCCTCACTTTTGAGCAGGACGCTCTCCCGGGGAGTATGTTCGTGCATTACTTTTGAAACTCCAAACCTTTGTGTTGTAAGTAAACCAAAGAATAAACTAAATGGTGCATCAGTAGTCAAACAAAACACACTTCCCCAGTCTTCCAAGGGCCGGAGCCACTTCTAGTGCCCTCTTCGTCTACTTCAGGATAACACTCACGGTACCGAAATGTGGAAGTGGACACGACTGTGGAGTCTGCATCCACCTCTGGCTCCCCTCACTGCCCACCACGTGTCCTCAGGCGCACAGCTCAGTGGCTCCTTCCTGCACTCGGCTCTGCTCTCCCACGGCCAGGGTGGAAGGAGTGCTGAAAAGCCCTTCATTCCCTCTTCTCCTTCCCAGTCTGCCTGTGGCCCCAAGGGTCAGACAACATTGTTTTTAAATTTATTATCATTCAGAAACATAAACCAGAAACATGATCAGATGTATACCATGAAAAATGAAGCCTGTTTGTTATCCATTAAAAAGTCTAACTCATCCCTTAGCTGATTGTCAGCAAGGAAAAAAATAGAAAATAGGTCACCTAGAGATTATTTCATAAGGCAGACACGGAGCGGTTAAAGGAAACCACCACCCAAGGCTCTTCCTCAAAGGATGAATTTATAATTCTTCATTAAAAACTTTTTTAAAAACCCACAAAAGCATGCGGTGTATTTTGTTGATGTTGTTTCACTCTGTGCAGCTCGACCTAACCCCAAAAGCACAAGAGCACATCTCCCATTATCAAAGCCTGATTTTGTAGGTTTCCGGTAAACATTAGCACTGACCGGCCGCCTGAGCCGGCAGCAGCTCTTTCCAGCCAAGCGGACGCCCTGTTCTCCAGGCCCTTGAGCCCTCATAGTGCGCCAGCCCCAGCAGGACCCCTTCTGATTCCCAGCAGTTGCTAATTTAGCTGGCTCACAGCATGTCCAAGGGGCCACTTGACATTACCACAAATGTCTTTTGCTGGCAGAAATGTGGGGGCTGCTTTTCTAAACACAGCCTTCGGCTAAGTGCCCTTTTGTGATATCTCATTCAACTCCCAGGCCCGCCCTGGGCAGCAGGAATCGTTAGTATCACTAGAGAGACCGGAGCAGAAGCCAGGGGGCTCCAGCCCAAGACTGTCAGCTTTCACACGGCGCATCCAGGTCCAAGCAAGATTCATTTGATTTCTGGGTACTTGCTCCTAAACGTTATCTAAGAAACATAATGCAGCCCAGGCAAACCTGCATAATTTACAGACTAGTCTGTCAATTTTTGGAGTATTTGGGGATAACTTCTAGGGTCCATAGCACCTGACATTCTATAATTTTGAAACATAAGCACTGAAATAGCAACCTGCTATGATTAAGATGAGGAAATACACTGCATCCCCGCTGTCCTTCCTTTGCAGGCAGCAGTCTGCGCTCTAGCGCAAAGCATCTAACACAAAAATCAACGGGAGAAACTGAGCAGACAGAATGTGTGGCAGAGTCTTGGGGTCTGTATTTTCCTGCCCCCTCAAATCATTCTAGTATCTGTCTACTTTACCTGTGTTGCTTTCTACTTACTCCTTTTAATAGAGGCTACTGCATCCTTCATTACATTCAATTGCATTTTATAGTGGAAATACTATGCTAGGGGGTCCTTTGGTAATTTTGGGAAATTTGCTATAGTTTGTTATGTGTAAAACTGGATGGAAAAGACTGCAAAGTATCTGGCCAAGTTGGGCAGTAAACAAAAATGTCTAGACATATCTCTGCTATGCCTTTATGTTTTAAAACAATCATTTTTGGTACAATGCATTTTACCCAACACCTTCAGCAATACTGACGCACAGCAGGTGCTATGCTGAAGAGGTATGTGTTAAGTAAATGAATGACCAACTCCCACTGATGCACTAGACACCAGGAAAAAAGAGCTACTTCTTCCAGACAGATGTGGTGGGCTGCACCTTGCTGTCATGTGTTTCTGCATGTGCATGACAGTGCATCAGCACAGAAGGGACAGAATTAGACACCAAGACAAAAATCTTTGTGACTTATGTCATCTGCACGATCCCCAAAGCATGAGTGACCACACATCTGACACACAGGCCTCCTCATGGGTTACAGTGTAGCCATTTACATGAAGATGCCCCTGTTACACACACCTTTCCCCGGGCAGGATTCTAGGTACAGCCTCCAGGAAACAAGGGTATATTAGGTAAGAGCACCATCTCCTGTTTCTCTCCCTGGGGGTTAAAATCTAAAATGAAGGACTTGGGGCATTTGACATTGGACACCACAAGGAATACTGTTTCTAGATTCTCTGCAGACAGCATGTCTTGGTTGGTCAGTATTGGGCAGGCAGCCTGTGTGTACAGGCTTCTTAGCCAACCACCCATCCTAGCAGGCACCTACTCAAACCACCTCTAGCCCCACCTGCAACAGGTACGAAGTTACAGTAAAGCAGGACAAGTAAAGTCTAATGCTCTTTCACATAGAATGAGTAGGGTGAACAATAATGTCACATATTCTAAAACAGCTAGAAGAGAGATGTTTGAATTTCTCACCCCAAAGAAATGAGAAAGGATTGACATGTTGGGTGTGCCAACTATTATGATTTTGATGTAGGCAAAAAACACAACTCCCAGCTTGCTAGATGTCAGATATTCAAAGTTCATGTTCCCCAAAGGTAAAGAATGAATTCTAAGGAACAAAGGAGATTAAGAGTAGGAAAAGTCAGTTGAGACATAGCTCCTAAAAGACAGGAGGGGACTTAAAAGTGGGCTGCCCCATACCCCACTTCACAGAGAAAGTTTTATAGAGTAAAACCACAACAAAGTGGTTATAAAATCATGAGGTGGGTATAACGAGGGTCAAAACTGATCAACCAATAAGGTTAGAAGTATAATCCCATAAGTAATATTGATCCAGTGGGGAAGAAGGTTACATAGCAACTGTACATGAAAAGAACAAAGGCCTTAGGAAGGGCAGGATCAGGAGGTCCTGGACACACACCAGGGTGACTGATATTTATGTCAACTTTATTAGACCAGGTAATGCCACCTATCTTGTCACTTGGGGTGGCATGTAAGCCTGGGCATTCTGTCTGTATCTTGAGGCTCATCTGGTCTTCAACAGATGGGCCTCTAGCCACAGGTGTAATGTCCCCTGCACTGATCCCTCAAGGGCCTAGCCTTGTCTGCATGCCTGTAATATTTTATCTAATCTACCTGTCTATAATAATTTGACCATTATACAATGTGTAATATACCTAAACATAAGCTTTCACACCTGTAACTGCACAAATATTATATATCAACCATAGACAAAACTTTTTAAATGTTGAAAGACACACAGATTTGACAGAAAATTGTATGTATTAAATAGATTACATTTTGATTCAAAATCCTAACCTTCCTTCTTTATGTCATGAGGTTGGAAACCAAGACTTTCATGTGTAGAAGTCAGAACAACCCAGTAAATGAATGAAACACTTAATCGAAAGAGGACTTTTCAAGCCTAAAATACTAAAACCAAAGACCTCTACGCTAGGTTAGGTTAGCTGGGGAAGGGTCGAGCCCGCCCGCCCTCTCTCCCTACCCTACCTCCCTTCTTTCTTTCCTCCCTCCAGCCCAGCTTTAGCGATCCTTTGGGACACAAACCTTGCAAGAGGTGAAATTCTCAGAACAGAGGTTTAAAAGCGGGGAGGGAGGGTCTAAGTGGTCCAGCGAGCTTGGGAAATGCTGACCGCTAGCTCTATGAGCAATTTACAATATATATGGGAATGGTCAAGGCTGTATGAACTCTTCAAGTTGAAAAATAAATAGAAATAATAGTAATTTACAGTAAAAACTTCAAAATGCATTTTTTGCTTATTGCTGTTTTTCCAGTGCACCAGAGTGAGTTCTCCTTGACCACCTGGTGCCTCCTGTCTTTTCAGCACACACAGCAGACTGTCCCAGTCTTCTCTGGTGAACAAAAATGTGCCCCAGGGAGCCTGTGCCAGGCCAGCTGGGGAGACTGGACAGGCCACTTAGCAAAAGGGACAAGGACTCTTTTCTCCCAGTAAGTGGTAGTTCCAGGTGAAATAGCAAAGGTTAAAGCGACAAAAGAGTTATTCTGAGCATAAAGGGGAGAACGGATTGTGAAGAGCTGAGAATAAAGCTGAAGGACAGACCCCAGAGGGAAACCTGATCTGTCAAGGAACATGGCACAGTTTTCTGCTTATTTCCTTTGTTTTATTTTTTCCATTTTATTGTCATTCCTGTAATGTCTCCATGACAGGTTTATTTCTAGTTTGTAATTAATCTTGGATTTTTTAAATTAAAGACATTACTGAAAAGTGTAATCAGGATAGCTATAGCTTTTCTGGAATTCCCCAAATTTCTACTGCAAACTAAACACAGGAGAAGGGATCATGCAATCCATGGAGCAAAACGAAACCAAAACAAAACAACAAAAACCAAAAGAGCTAGGGAATCTCTCATCCCTAACACAACACAAAATGTTGATGCTGTGGCCCAGGACTAACACTGAACCCCTAAGGGATTTCCCCCAAGGCTCCTGGGTGGTAGACGAGCCAGAGGCAGTATGGTGCCCCATAAATTTCTGCCCCCACACAAGGAAGGGGTCAGGATGAACAGCAAGCCTTGGGGAAGTCCCTGTGGACTCCACACTGCAGATGGAGGCAGCGCAAGACAAAAGTGGGGAAGATCTTCGAAAAATAGGATTGACTTTTGGAGATAGCCTGCGTAGGAGTAACTACCATGGTCAACAGGAAACTCCTGGATCATCGGTTTAGCGAGTTCGAATGTCAGAAGGGCGGACTCACCAGAGACGGAGGTGGCTAAACCTGACAGGCTTGAGGCCTGCACGGCAAAAGGAAGCACAGTAAACTCTGGCTTCTCCTTCTTCAGAGGAGCTTGTCTCCTCCACTGCCTTGGGCATCCATCTCAGGCTTTCACTGCAGGCCTGCAGCCTGCAATCCAACACACTCCTCTCGTGCACCCTGAGACCCAGGGCACTGCTCCGGCTTCCTCACGCGCATGTACAACCAGCACCACACCATGTAATTTAAAAATGGCTTTTTCCCTTACTAGATGAGTGATTCCTCTAAGCTTCCTCAGTCTTGAGGCATAAAAGGCCACCCCACCTCTCCTCAGTCCAGGCAGACAACGCTGGTGCTGCAGACAGCCAAGGTAGGTAGAAGTATTAGAGGCAGGCAGCTAGGGCGGGGATCTCAAGAGAGTCAGGGCAAAGATGAAAACTCAAACTAGGGCCAGAGGCACATCTGCAGGAGGCCAGGCCTCCAGATAAAGTCAAAATGACCAGGCCTAAAATAAATGGTGACACCCGGCCTAACAAAGTGTAGACATGAGTCACCTCAGCGAGTAATTAAGACTCAGAAGCATCCCTTCCTGAAGGGTTCTTTGTTCTTTTCACGCACACTTGTTACGTGACCTGTTCCCCCATTGCATCCACATTGCCTGAGGAACTATACTTAAAATCTTGTTAGTTGATTATAACTTTAATCCAGGTTGTACCCATATAGTTACCCACATGCTCTATAAAACTTCCCCGGAAAAGTGGGGCCCTCCACAATGCTCTCGAGACCCTTCCTGCCTCTCAGGAACTGTTTCTCTCCCCCTCAGTAAATATTTCCTACTCTTAACCTCCTTTGTTCCTTAGAATTCATTCTTCAATTTGGAGGAACAAAACTTGACATCAGACATCTAGCAGGTTCGTAGTTAAAATATATCCCTTATATTATCTGGATGTCCTATGTCACTGCTATCCCACCGGCACCAGAAGGTCAAGGTCTAGTTCCATTTGCACAAGGAAGAGAAGGTCTGCGTCCTGGGAGGGATAAAATGTGCCTGGCATGTCCACTGTCTCACCGTGTCCCCCTACCCCAGCACTCCTTGCTATAAAAACCCTAACACATCTTGTACTCACTAAGATGGTGGTTTCCAGAAAGTGGGCCTGGCCATCTCCTTGGAACTAGCTTCCCGTGAATCATTTTCCTTTGGTTTGGTCAGCAGCAAGCAGAGGAACCTGAGTGTGTGAGCCCAAGTGGTATAAAGAGAATGAGTGATTCAGGAAGAGGTCTACTATCCCAGCCTTATGGGCTAAACCCTGGCCAAATCCATGTCTGGGTATTTCCTGGCTTTTATTCTACTTCTCCAGACTGGAGTGAGTCTATGCTTCCCATGGGTGTGGACTAGCTGCCCTTTGAATATGGCCAACTTATGAATAAGCTAATTTTCCCATTTTTATGGGCTTTTTTCATAGTCTTGATCTTGTTTTTCAAGCTCTGAACAACAGAAGATTCTAGAAACCATGGCAACCTAATAGCAATCCCTATGCCAGATGGAATTTTCTAAATGCTAATGTCCATAGGCTGGGCAGAGATCCTTAGGGGACTGAACAATTGCAGGACTTGGGAAAGAAATTTAAAGAGATCCCACAACAGGATTCGATACCTGAGGACTAAGAGGGTTATGTCAAAATTCATGGGAGGCCACCTTGCCAAAGGCAGGAAAGTCTGATTCTCAGAGGAGAATCAAGAGTGGCTAAAGTCGATTTAAAAGCATCAAATGTGTAAGATCTATGAATCTGTAATGATATTCAGTGAGGGGAGCAGTCAGTATCAGAGGTTGCTAAAGCACCATCTGCCGCGTGATTTGTCAATTGATGGAAAGATTTCAACATCTACCTCTCTTTCCTAGGCAGCAGTGTCACTGCTAATGCAAACAGCTCCAATTGGTGAGGAAAAGTAGACCTGTAAGGAAGATCTCTGGCTACTAAAAGAGGAAGAAATGTCATGTGATAGAATTCAATATATGAGAAGGGAACAATGTGGGGAAGCAGGCAAGTTACATGTAAGACACCAAGAGAAAGAATGACTTCAGTCAGTCAAGGCCCCAAATCAAAGACATGTGGAAATGGCATAAATAAACCATGTGACCGGATCTGCACAAAACTACCACATACTATGCAGGTGGACTGGTCTTGGCAAGGTGGTGTAGTCAGGGTTGTGCAGAGAACAATTAGAATTAGGACGAGTTTATAATATTATTTTTATGATGGTCACCCAGAGTTAACACAAGAAAATGCAGAAAATCTGTCCACATCACTAAAGACATAGAATATTTAGCCAAGGGCCTGAATCCCACAGCAATGTCCCACATGAGTTCAGATGAAGACCCAGAGCTCATGACAATGCCTCCCATGAGTCCAACGGGAGGTCTAGAGCCCACAAGAACTCACACCAGTCTTTTATGGATCCGTGCTGGGAAGGCCAAACGTCAGCAGTGGAAACTAGAAAGTCTAAGCCAGCGGGGTGAAGGAGATGTGCTGGTAGGTAGAGGGTTCTACACTGGAGCCAAGAAGTCACACAACAAAGACCAGGGCTGTCCTGAAAAGCACCACAGCCATCCTCAGCAACACAGAGGCCCCGAGCTCCTCCAACAATAAGCACAGTTAAGTGCCTGCCAGGAAACCAGCATGATGAGTTCATTCTGGAGACCAAACAGCACACATCTTCCTCTCCGGAGCCAGGAGGCAATGCTTGATGTGAAGACCACAGCTTCTCCAGGAGAACCAACAGCTCAAACAGCAACTCGTAGAAGAACCCACACCTCAGCGCACTAACATGATGCACTAACGTGACGCACTAGTGTGATGCACTAGCGTGAATAGCTTCTCCTTCTCCACGTCTCTATTTATGCTGGCAACTTTCCTCAGGTGGAACATCTACGCTCAGCTCCCTGTTGAATGTAATCCAGCTGGCATTAAGTTGACTACCAGTTTTCAATCCGTAACACAAGGTGACAGAAAAGTACTATTACTTTTGTTGTTTACATAATAGTGCTGCTGTTAGAATTTGAAAGTCCATATTTTTAACAATGGATTCTCAGATATTTAGGGCAAAAATGATGAAAGAGTTAGATTCACATTAAAGTATCTCACCATGCAAAATAACAAATAGTGCAAGAAATCTTGCAAGTAGTGAGTGAACTGGGTAATGGCTCTATTCTAAAATATCTCAATAGTCTATTATATGAGGGTTCTATCATATTGTCATCTTTGGTGTTGAATGTGTTTTTTTATAATGAACTACTGATAAATGTTATTGTTAGAAAAAAGCCATCAAATATACATATTTATAATTAACCACAAGGAAAAATAAGCTCTGAAATTTGGAGCAAGGTAAGGTACTTGCTATTTAAAATTCCAACTAGGTTCCCCTCTCTCTTCTCTCTCTTATTCTCTTTCTGTCTCAGATATACACACATATATATATAATGTGTGCATATGTATATACTGTATATGTATGTTTATATTTATGTATATATCATATCTCAATAAATGTATATCCAACCATAACCAGATGGCTTGGAATTGCCAACTAAGCAGTGTGCATAATGGATACACAGATTTGGGTCGCACAGCATGCAGCCTGCTAGAATGCAGACAGCTCTCTGTTGTACTGAAAATGGGACCCTAACTGCATACAACATTTCCCTGCATCAATAAACAGGATCAACTCTAGAGCATTTTGAAATGAAATAGGTGGTTAAAATGCAGCAAGAAGGAAGCCCTGCCATATCAACTTCAGAGCCAGAAAACGATTACAGACTTTCGGGATGGAGTGTTAAGACGCCCTGTCACAAGAGATGAACTTGACCACTTGATGGACGGTTGCTCTCCTCATTCCAGACTGAATTTTGCAAGGGAAAAGCCTGTTTCCTGAGGTGTATTCACAGATGGATGAGTAAAACGCAGCATGCATGCACACACCAACAATACTGGAGTACAAATCACAGCTGACAGCCTGGCTTCATGGTGCATTCAGGGTGGATGCACGCACTGCCTAATTAATGTTGCTGTACTCATGGTCAGCCCTGAGACCACAGTTCGACTAAATGAAGCCAGTGTCCCCCCCCTCCTTCCAGGTGCAGAGACCTGGATGCTGCTGTTGTCACTAAGTCTAAGGTTCGGAGTACGATGGACATCCCCGGGTCTCAGGAAGGCAGGCGGCCCAGAAATGAATAGGATTAAACTCTTCCTGGGGAGATGGGAGTTACAGTCACCATTAACTGGAACAGAAAGGATTCAGCTGGGGGTTCTGGCCTGCCCGAGCAGGGACTGCAGATGGATGTCTGAAGGTGTCATGCAGATGATGATGACATCCAACCTGCCGGCACAGCCAGAGGACAGGGACAGTCAGGGAATAATTTTCTGAATGCATAATAAGTGAACGCCATCAGGAGGAGCACATCAGAGAGGAGTTTAATATGCAAAAGTGCAGGATGATGATCTGGAAATGAATAAGTCACACACAGGAAGCTAAGAGACCTGAGCGACAGGTTTCAAAGTACAAGAGGACCGTGGGAGTCAGTGTGCAACGCAGCCCCAACACCCAGAGAGACTCAAGAGCCAAGGAAGCCACCAGGTGATAATCATGCTGAGAACAAGGAGTCATAAGGATTTTCCTCCACAGTCGGTTCCCAGGACCTGAGGGACAGTGGCACCAGTCTTCCTTATGGACCTAATCCACATGGCCCTGCATGTCCGCATCATGTTTTTATCCTGCACAGACTTTATACATGCTTCTCCTTTGGACTCACTGGAAGTCAGTGTTCTTCTGGTTTCTGTTTATTTGCTCACTATACCCAAAATAACAGTGCCGGTCTCAAGTACTCGTAAGACACAAGTATTTTGGTTGACCTAAAAACCATGGTAAAGTATCTAAGACCAAGCACAAACTCACCCGAAAGAAGAGTGGCTGGACTGGAAAGCAAGAAAAGACAGAAAACTTTTCTTTGCGTTATGCAGGAATTGTTGATGTAATCTGTCTACCTCTTTCCCACCCTCCTCTCTCAACACACAGTACACACACAGCTAGGAAGAAAGCCGAGGGCACGCACACACCACTGAGCATTTCTCCGGTAGTGGTGACCATACTGGACATCTAAGTGCAGGGTTGTACCTTTTATACTTGTAGCCTGTGAGAAAGGAAAATGATTTTCATTTAATTCTAGGTGGATCATTAACTGAAAAGGCTGCATGATTTAAAATTTGAAGCAGACACTCAAAGCCACAGTGTCTTGGATTCTGAAGCTGTGATGTGAACTCTACTTCAGCAGAAGTGTTGATGCCTGGCTCTGACATTGAGCCACCCCCACGGAGCCATGTGACAACCATGCATGAAGGCCTCAAGACTCTTACCCTTGTCTCCCACCTGCCCTCTCCCGAGCGCGGGAGGGCACCCCACTCCCTGCTGCCCTGTCACTCGACAAGTAGTCTGAGTCAGCTCCAGGAGGACAGCTAAAGGCCTAATCTGGAAGGGACAGACTTGAAAGTAGTAATTATGTATTTTCAATTTGAAAATTGCCTGAGATGAGAGATTCAAATCTATTTGGGGACGCATAAATAATACACTTGCAATTGGCACATTTTTTACATCAGTCTTCTCATTTTAAACACTCGCATAACTAAGAAAAATGCTAACAATATCAAAGTGAGATCATATTTCTTGCACACATCTTATTTGTCACTTTCTTTGCCTAATTGATGCAAGATACCTCCACGGTAGTATTCCAAAACACTGAAGAGTACTAATTCTTATTGTTGATATTTCTTACTGGAGCATCTGGTCCGTGTAAACTTGATGTGATTTCTAATGTGTTTCTGTTTGCCCTTCATCTTGTTATTTATTTTCTATTGTTTCATCTGTCTTTTGTTCCCTGTCTTTCTTTGTCTTCATTTGGATCATTGTTTTGTGGGGGGGGGGTTGATATTCCATTGTATGTATGCATTTATTTTGTGGTGTTTACGATCAACGCTAGGGTCTCGTGCACGCTTGGTACTGACGTGCTAGTATCAGCCTGCACTGACTTTTAGTAAACTTTATGATTCTGTTACTTTTAATGATGACTCAGGGTGAACTTGTACACTGCACTATATGGAAATCTTACAATGACATGCCTTTGATTTCCCTCCACCTTTTGTCCTATCATTGTCAAGGTTTTTTCATTTGGTTATAAACTCCACATAGCTTGTTGTTATTCTTTTTTTCAATAGTCCATTGTGTTTTGAAATTTAAAGTGGGGAAAGTCCTTATCCTTCCTTACACTGCATTCTCCCAGCTTTGCCATACTTCAATAGATCTCAGCTTTTATGCAGCACAATTTCCCTTTAGCCTGAAATGCATTTCACTTCATTTCTAAAATATATTTTCCCTAGGAAGAATTGTTTTAATTTTTAAGATGCTTTTCTCCTCTTTTATGCCGCAGAACTTTAAAGATGTTTCTCTGTTGTTCTGCAGTTTATATTATCTCTGATGAGAAGTCCACATATGTTGACCAGCACTATCCTCACACGCTGGCTGCCGTATTTTGTACACAATCCTCTATCTACTACCTTAGCCTCTATGAATATCTAGACACCATCTTATTTTAGCTGATTTCAAGGTTTTAAAATTATCTTTCATTTCAATAATTGGTGATTTTTCTAGGTCTCCAGAACTGTGAGAAATAAATGTCTCTTCTTCAAGCTGCCCAGTGTGCAGTGTTCGCTATGGCAGTGTCACCAAGACAGGAAAGAGGGGAGAAGGGCTGTCAAAGAGGCACGCGCGGCTCTGGACACTAGCTGCAGAGTCTCTTGTGGAAGATGTCCACGCGGAAGGGGTCTGGCACACAGCTGCGGCCACGTCTCCACCACAAGACCCTCCTTCCCGTGGTTTCCATCTATCAGCCCTGGATGCTGCGTCCTCGACCTCCCTCTCCAGGGGCATCTCACAACACACTTTCCTGTTTGTCAGTGAGAGGGTCTCTATAGGTAGCCAAGGCCGCACCCAAATTTAAGACCTCCTGCCGCGGCCCCGTGAGCACTGTGGCTGCAGGCATGCGCCTCTACGCCAGCTGCCTCAGCTGCCATTCTCTGTGGCTCAGCCAGGAGCTGCTGAAGCTCCTCTGTGGGCAGTTCCTCTGCGTGTTCTTGCACCAGTGCCTCAACATCGCCACTGCCCACCTGCAAGCCTATGACACTGCTATAGGGACAGTGTCATCAATCACAGGGTCAGCGGAAGGCTCAGGCCCCTCCACACAGCTTTCAAAGTCTCCGTCCTGTATAAGTTGAGGCCACACTTTTCTCCAGGCTGATTTCAGCGTCCTGAGAGGGGCACTGCACCAGGTTTTCTCAACCCCACGCAGGAAAGGATGCTGTGATGATCCTTCCAGAGCGCCTTAAGGGTTACATCTGTATCTGAGATGATCTGGAGCACTTCGGGAGCAGTTCCCTGGTGCATAGCTTCTTAAACTTAGCTGTAACCTGCCGGGCCATGGGTGCAGTGCGGGAGTTGTAGTAGGTGGCAGGTACTCGACTCAGAGCCACGGGAATGCTTCAGCCACTTCTTCCTCCAAGTCCTGTGGGTGAGCAGGAGCACAGTCCCTGATGAGGAGAGCCTTCAGTGGTAAACCTCTGTGCTCCAGATGTTTCTTAACAGTAGGACAGAAAGCCTCCCTGATCCGCTCAAGAAGCACTCCTGCAACCCAGGCTTTTGTGTTACATCTCACATGACCCTAGCCTATCCTTCATGACTTTGTGTTTTCCTAGGGGTCTCAGAGGGATAAGCCAAGAGAGACTTTATCCTGAGGTCACTGCTCGCGTTGGCACATAGCAATAAGCTTAGCCTACCGTTTGTAGGCTGTGGCCTGGCATTTTCTTCTCTTTCTGGGTATTGTATATTCTCTTGGGCATTTTTTTCCAGAAAAGGGCAGTTTCATCACAGAGAGGAAAGTTGTTATTTCTCTGTGAAACCACTCTGAAGTATATAATTTTCAGCAGTTCTTTTATCAGCACTGCTTGCTTCACCATGCCTCGTTACACTATGAATACCAGTTCTTGCTTTAAAATCATGAACCTGCCCCTTACTGGCATGCAAAGTTTTGCCATTTTCATCCGTTGATGGATTATCCTTTATGAGACCTTCTGGGTGCTCAACATACTGAATGTAATGGACACATTAATAAGGGGCAGTAAGTACTCGAAGCCATAATACATGGGAAGTTGTAGCTACATTGTTCTCTGTAAGAGCCATTCTGGAGCCATAGGGCGTCCTAGTCCATTCAGGCTGCTAGAATGACATATCATAACTACGTGGGTTATGAAAAATAATTTATTTTTCACTGTTGTGTTGGCTGAGAAATCCAAGCTCAAGGTACTAGCCCACTTGGCACCTGGTGAGGGCCCACTCATGGCTCATAGATGGTGCCTTCCTGCTGTGTCCTCACGTGGAAGAACTAGGGGATCTTTCTGATGTCGTTTTACTAATCCAACAATTCCATTGATAAAGGCTTTGCCTTCATGACCCAGTCCTCACTTGGGAGTTGGGATTTCAACATACGCATTCTGAGGGAGCAACATTAAGACTATCACATAGGTCATACTGATAAACCAGAGGAGAAATTCTCAACAAAAATAAAATGGTGTTCTGCTTTTTTTAAAGGGAGAATTGATGCAGGACACATTCTCAACTTCAGTTGCTCCCCATGACATCAAATGGCTTTTGACATCAAGCCTTTTATTAGCTACCTATGTGCCATCAAAACTCTTTTAACTGAGATTCCCTAGAAAACCTGTAACCACATAGAGCCAATTTATTATTGTTCAGGGAGAAGTAACAAGTTCCAAATTGTCAGGGATTCTAAGGACAAAGGCAAATGCAGTCTGCCTGCTATATCTGTGAGGTCCATAACTAAGGATTCAACCAAGTAAAGATAGAAAACATCCAGGAAAGCAGTGTGTCTGCACTGTATGGATGTAGACGTTTCTCTTGTCAGTACAGTCTCTTCTAAGCTCCTGCACTGTTAGGTATTATCAATCATTAGGAGATTATTTAACAACTAAGAGAGGATTATGCAGGTTCCTGTGCAATTATGACACCATTTCATGAGGGACTTCAGCACCAGAAGATTCTAGGATCCATGGGTGTCCTTTTAACCAACCCCATGGATCCTAGCATCTTCACTGAGGGATAGCTATGGATCTTACTTCAGCGCAATGGCAAGACAGGAAGAAGCTCCCAGGATTCCATGGCAGTGGAGATACAATGGTCACAGGATGATGTCTATAGACAGCTACAGATACTTTCCCAGCCAGCTGGAATTAACCAAAGAGGCTGAGCTGTGAATTACACAAGGTCTTGGGAAAGGGAATAAAACATATAGCAATTGCTTGGCATGAAGAAATGAAGAAATGCTGAGCTGTACAAGCCACATGTCATGGTGTCCACCTGCAGCCTTAGCAACTCGGGAAGCTGAGGCTACAGGCTCACTTGGGCAACACAGTGACATGACTGTGTTGGCTTTCTATGTTTACCTGTGAGTCTGTCCTAGGCCTCGGCCCCTTGCCTGGTGACGGGAGCTGATTCATAGTAAGTGAACCTCTATGAATCACTGGTCCTGGCTGAGGCCTGTAGTGGCCCGTGAGGCCACAGACACCTCAAAGGACAAGATAAGGCCACAACTGTGGACACCTTGGCTCCAACACTAAGTAAGTAGAGACTGCAGCTGAAGGAATTTCATTCCTGCAGTTGCACTCCTACCATAAATGTTACCTTGGAGACAAGATGGTTCTCCTAAATTGGCATCATTTACTACTTGGAGAAGTCTTTGAAGTGACTCCCAAGGTCCTGCTCATTTCCCGCACTTTCCTCCATTTCCCTGTCCTTTGTTTGGGACCTAATTAATATGCACGGTCCAGAGAAGTCTTTGTCATAGCCCTCAGAGTCTTGAGCTCAGCTAAAGAGTTTGACCCTCCTGGAGCCTTAAAATCATACCACCTGTCTCACTTAAGCCTTCGCTGTACACTCATTTGAGAGATCAGGGATCTAGGTCAGGCCCCAATAGATCTCAAAATGTGTGTGTCTGTGCACTGTTCAACTTTTTTGTAAAACTATAAAATTATATGTAGCAGAATTCATGCAGCTCACACTGACCTACCCCAAAGGGTGTAACTTTGGGCTGCACAAATACATTCTTTATTTTTATACTGTGAGTGTTTACTTTAGTGTAATAGTAGCTGGGTGTGTATCTCAGTACCTTTGCCTGAGGGATACAGGAAGCAATCTCTGTATTTATCCACTTGCTACAATGAAAGGCAAAATGTGTCCATGTGTACAGCAAGAATTTTCACTGAAATGCTGCTCCATCTAACAGGTTTGGTGTACATTCACGTGAGAATCACAGAGGGTATAATATACCCACACCACTCATGGATTTGTTTTTCTTTTAAGTTTTTTTAAAAAAATTTTTTGGTAGAGATAGCCCCATTCAGTACAATGGCAAATGAAAACTCAGATTTGCAGTTTTTGGAGGAAATCAAAAGTGAATCATCAAGTTACTCATGCATGGATGCTAAAGATGATCCATTCTAGTAAAGTACATGTTTTCATAACCAAAGAGTGATGTGGGTGGATGACTTTGACAGTGGCCATGTAAGCCAAAGTTCCTATAGCAGTGAAATGGAGCAAGAATCAATTTGATACAGACATAGGAAATGCAGACCTTGATTCAGATAATGAAGAAAACAGCAATGTGAGTAGGTATTTGACTACCTGAAATGCTGTGAAATTGCCATGCACTCAAATAAAATGATCTAATGTTAGAACTAGGTCAAAAAATACAGTGAGGGTCTTGGCAGAGGTGAAATGCATTAGACAAGATGTCTGCACTGTCAGTCAGTGTTGGAAATTGTAACAGACAAAATACTACAAGATGCTATGAAACACACAATGACTGAAATACAAGTAAAATGTTTTGTATGGGCCAATAGTCATATTCAAAAATGCATTTATTATGACACCTGACAAACTGAACTGAAAGCATTCATAGGTCTGCTGCACTTAGTAGGGATTTCTCATGGTAATCACAGGAATGTAGAAGAATTATGGGAAAGTAATTGGTCAAAATAGGCCCTTTTATATCTGTAGACTTATGCTTTCAACTTAGAAATCTATCTTAGAACTCAGCCATCAGGTCCTTACTTGTATAGTAAAAACTGAGTGATATTGTGAACAGATTTGCTGCTTTTTTCTCCCAAACTAATCAGAATGTGACATTGAACAATTGGTTTACCAGTTTCTAACTGATGTTACATTTGCTAACAGCACAAGTTGACTAGAACAGGAACTGTACACAGGAACAAAGCATAATTCCAAATGAAATGTTGTAATTTCAAAATAGAGGACTGTATAGTATAATCTCTGGATTTCAGAAATATTTTGGCCTTGTATATGGCAAAGAAAAACAAACTGGTACTGCTGATGTCAATGTTGCACAATGACAGAAATACTCACAGGGAAACCTCTACAAAGCAGAAGTCTGAGATGGGAACTTTCTAAACAAGACCCAAAGTTGGAGTAGATGTTGATGAGTTTTGTATGGGCCAATAGCCATATTCAAAAATGATGCATCAACTATGATGTCACTCAAAACACAAAGCATTGGCCAAAGGTTGTGTTTTATCTGATTCTAAACATGTGTAGCATAAAAAGTTTGATAGGTTACAGTGAAAATAGCAAGTACAAAATACCACAGAGTTAAAGGATTGGAACTGGAACTCATAGGAGATCATTTGCAGCAGAAGAAAAACAAAATGTTTCAGTCCAGGGAACTATGCCTAAAATTGTGGACCACATTGCTGAGCTGACATGTAAACAGGCAGGCACAGCATCCCAAAGACCTACTATGACAAAGGGAAAACAACAAAGATATCAACTGTGCCCTAAGAGAAAGGACAGGAAAATAAAACATGTGGGCTATGTAAGCAATACTTCTGTAAGGAACATGCAATTTTCACGTGTGAAGATTACCTTGGACGTGACAAGTGAAGTGAAGTGAAGTGAAGTGAAGTGAAGTGAAGTGAAGAGTATTTTTGTTGTAGAGTTCTATTTGTATTTTCATTGTCGTTTACCTAAGTTTTTACTTTTGATGTTATCATTTAGGTTTTGTAAGCAAGTACACTGCTGATGTGAACATGTTGGTGTCTATTCTAGGCATTCACTACATTTTTGATATTTTACCTTATTTTATTGATATCTTATTTCACTGCTAAATGCAAGTTATGAAACATAGTAGGAAGTTCTTAACAAATGGAAAGAAAAGAGGAGAAACAAGAATGGCCTGCCACACCGTAAGGGAGAGCTAAGCACACATGCTGTCAGTGCACATGAGACATGCAGTTTTCATGGGTAAAGAGTGCCTGGGATGTGACAGGTGAAGCAAAGATTATTTCAGTGGTAGTTTCTATTTAATTGAATTTCTAATATAATCTCTTAGGTTTTGTAAGCAAGTACACAGCAGATGTGAAAATGTTGATGTTCATTCTAAATGCACAATACATATTAAGAATTTAATACTTTATTTTATTGAGTTTTATGTTCCTATTAACTACAGATTGCATGATGTAATAAGAACCTCCTGACAAAACAGCGAGACCAGTGAAATGTCAAGTGTGTCCCACAGAAATGCCAGGAAAGCAAAACACATGCCGTCAGGGTGAGCGATACACGTGTATGGAATGTGCTCCTGCCACGTGTGCAGACCGCCTCAGGTGTGCTCACTGAAGCAGAGTTTGTTTTGTTTGTAGAGCACTATTGGTATTTTCACTGCAGTTCATATAAAAATTTCTATCCTTTTTAGACTTTGTATACCAAAAACCAGTCAGTGTTGAAAATTTTGATTTTTTAATAAAAAATATTAAAAATGCAGTACTTTATTTTGTGATATTATTTCTTATTAAATGCTTATTGTTTAATATGATAAACTCATAAAATTAAAATTATTAATCAATAGAAATATTCTAAATAGTAAAAATGGGTTTGACACATCTATGTTTATGAAACTTTAAGACAAAAAAGTGTGTTGTGCTCCTTGGGTTAGGGAAGCCATCAGAGAATGAGGCTTCCTTTGAGTTAGACGTTCTCTGCAATGTAGCTTCTGCTTTCAGCCCCTGTAGATGTTATAGGAATGGGTGTCAGGCTGAAAGAGTCACCCTGCATCCCTTTTAAAAATATGCTGAGCAGAGCAGTTCCTGTCTTTACTCTGCGGTGCACTCCCTGAGTATAATGGTGTCCTCTGCTGCACTGAGAAAAATGTACTTTTACGTACAGGATCTATTTGGTTGGGTATTTTCATTCCCTAGGACACAGCAAGAGTCGTCTGCACTCCAGTGTTAGCACCTGTCGGGTCTGGCCAGTGCTGGCTGGTGCCTTGGGGGAACACAGTGCATAGAGCTGAGAGGTGACATCCCTCACAATGACCCAATGCGTGGACCACGCCAGGAGGCAAGTAGGGAACCTCCTGTAGGCTCTTGTCTTGCCCTTGAGATACCTGCAAAGATAGTCCCTGCCTAGAAGGAGGAGACAGAAATGCCTTTAGTCTTCCTGCTAATGGCTCTAAAACGCAAAGACAGGACTGCCAATGTTAGGACATTTCTTAAGACTTTTTTTTAAAGAGCAAAAGCAATGGTAAAATGGAATTACTGATATTTTGCAGTCAGCTAAACTATTTCAGAAAAAAAGGGCTGAGAGAAAATGAAAATTTACTTCAATTTGATTTTTTTCCACTTCAGTATGTATGACTATTGGCTGAGAAAGGTTTTTTTTCTACATTCTACATAGAAAAAACAAAATGTTTCTCATGAAGCACTTTTTGAAAGCACCATTCTGTAAGCTTTCCACTGCCTGAAGACATGACTGGAACCACGCAGCCAGACTCAGAAGACCCTCTTTGTTCCCTCCCTGCTTTCTCCATTCCGCTCTCCTGCCACACCACACCTTCCCATTCTGTAGCTCTGAGGGTTTTCTTACACTTCCTCACGCTTGCGCTTATGCCCTGCTCATCCTCCCTGGAAAACGCCCACTCCTCCAGTACCAAGGTTGCCTTTTTGTTCTCTGCAGCTGCCAAACACCTCCTTCGCAGGAGGTGTGACAGATATGCTGCCGTACACTGGGCATGATCATCCTGGACCATCCTGTCCTCTTGCTGACTGTGAGCTCTCGAGCAACAAGCAATCTGCCTTGGTTTTCATTTGCCCATTGTGTGTTGGCAACCTACATCATTATTTGAGCAAAAAAAAAAAAAAACTGAGAGAGAGACAGGAAGTATGGGAGCATACATTTTCAAAAGCAAGCAAGCAGAAAGAATGAACTCAGGGGAAAAGGGAGGAACAGAAAAAAGAGCTTACAATATTAAAACTGGAGAAGAAAATTCTCCAGACACAGAATTGTCTTCAAATATCTGAAGATTATTACGGTGGAAAAGCACAACAGAGACTAGAATCTGGGCTGTTATGCTCACACATGGAGAAATGCGAATGCACAGAACATTCCGCTGGCGCAGTGGCCAGGGGTGCTGTGCTCCTGAGCCCCTCACAAAGGAGACCACAGAACAGCCCTCAATAGACAGCCGGGGAGCCAAAACCCAAATCTAAGCAACAAAATAAAGACAGATGATAGGAAGCAGGGGGACAGATCTTTTTCAAATGGGAAGAGGAACAAGAGGTGGAGGAAGGCGGGATGGAAAAAGAACTAAAAAGTGTTAAGTACATGTACCAACTGCCCACAAGGTCTGCGGTCATTATGAGCTACAAACGTGCACTAATACAATAAAAACTGAGAAAAATAACAAAGGAGCTAGATTCTGTTACCTGGGAGACAACACTGGGAGTCTGATTGTAGACAAAAATACTATCAGTCATATTATTAAGCCCTATTCCACCTGCCTCTTATCAGACAAAAGGGAAAATAATGACCTAGAAGAAAATAAATTTCCCCTAATGATTTACCTCAAATAGCATTAGTTTCTACTTCATCAAATTCTGAATTGCACTTTTTAAAGAGTTGTAGTGAAAATACTAAGAGGCACTTTTACCATTCTAAGTGTCTTTGAAGGAAATATGCAAGAACAGTCTGAACAAAGTCAGGACCTAAATTAATTTCTACCCTGAGTTTGGACTGTGTCGCTGACCACTTCACATCTGACATAAGAGATGTGACTTCCCATTCAGAGAAAGAGGCACCCATGTGTTACTGTCACTTCCACCCTTTGCAAGGAGATAAAGAATGCATTGATAGTATGAGGCCAAGATGCCCTTTCAAAGAGCAATCGGTACAACATTTGACAGTTATGTTCAAACTAAAATTATCACTGAGCTATTATCATCCAAAAAATGTCCAACCCAAATCTAGTCAAGGTGAAGGAATCAGGTATTCCAGAACATGGGAGCATTCTGTCAAGTAACAGGCCTGGAATCCTCAAAAAAATAAATTCATGAATCAAAGAGGAAAGTGCCAACCTAGATCAAAGCCATAAAAAAGATATAATAAATAAAACATCAGAGTGTGACCTTTGATTCCTGAATTAAAGGAACACAGCTATAAAGGGCATTTCCAATACAATGGAGAAGGAGTAGATACTAAATGAAAACTTTGATTTATTGATACAATGAGGAGGCAGGAAAATGTTTTCCCTATTAGATGGCACATGTGAAACATTCTGGGCTGGCATGTTACCACATCTGCATTTCATTTTCTAAGAATTACCAAAACAGGTGAGTAAGAGTGTGTGTGTGTGTTCAGAGCAAGAAAGACGACTGCCTTATTAAAGCATTAGTATATTTCAGCTTAAAGTTATGCTATTACACATATGTAAATATGGAATTGGGGTTTTGTAAAAAAAAAAAACAACCCATAATTAGTTAAAAACTAGGCGAAGGATTAATGATTCAACTATTTTTTCAGTTTCTCTTTACATTTGCAAATGTTCAAAATGGAAACTCGTTTTGGGATATTGGCAAGTCAAACCACTTGATTTCTTCTATGCTTAGTGACAACAAAATTTGCTTGGTGACATGAATGTGGGTCCTTCTGGTACTTCCTTCTTTCTATCCCTCCAATAACTGAATTGAAGCACAATTCAGACCTGAAGTGTTGCCAAGTAGCCAGGAGGGAGCCACCTGGAAGGGGCCAGTCCCTCCCCACGGGGCAGTGCCCTGGGCAAGAGACGCCGTCAGAGGCTTCGACAGACAGTGCAGCCAGCCGTGAGCTGTGCTCCTCATGGGCAGGGCAAGAGAACAAGGCCACTTACTGGGCAGAGTTCGCCTTCACACAGACGGCAACACAGGTTTGCAAGATCTTTGGTAAAATCCGAGATATTTGGAAAAGTAACATTCTTCAGTTTGGCTAGAGAATAAAGCAGAAGTGGGGCGGGGAGGGGTCGCAGACGGGCACGGGGATGGGGGTGAGCCTGCGTTTAATTTAGGGGCAGGGCGAATCTCCCCGGGGAAGGAGAGTGGCGTTCAGCTGAGCTCATCTGAGACCAGGCTTGGTGAGCAGAGAGCGGAAAGGTGGCAAGGGCGACGACGCTAGAACAGAGCCGGGAACCTGCTGAGACGCAGGAAACCGCCGCCACCGCCTCCGGTGACCACAGGAGCGCCCTCCCACCTTCCAAACAATCGCTGGGGCTGCTAGGAGGAATAAGCAGGTTAAGAGACCTTAAATATTTACATTTTTAAGAGACTGGGGTATGGTGACACACAGCCATAATCCTGAAAGTCTGCCTCAAAATAAAAACTAAACTAATATGAAATGAAATGTGAAAAGGGCTGGAGATACAGCTAAGGCAGACAGTGCTTACCCAGCACACGCCGGGCCCTGCTTCAGGCCCCAGTAGCAAAAATCAAATCCACATCTTCTCAGGGCTGAGTACATAGCTCAACAGCAGAGCATGTATGTGCTCTGCATGCAGCAGTCACTGCATTCAATCCCAGCACAAAGCATAACAAAACAAGACACCCTCTTCGCAACACTCTAGAAGACGGTGCTCGCTTAACTGTGATGAAAGTCACGGGTACTTAGCGAAAGAGAGGTTCTAAAGGCGCTCAAGTAAGAACGGTAGAGAACTGGTCCACAAGCAAAGCTCGAATCCGTACCAAAAGTAGGTAAACGTTTGTGAAGTTCACTGGGGAATCATTTCCAACCAAGGAGGGTAAAATGGACACATCTGAGGTTTCGGAAACATCGCCTGCATGCAAAATTCATCAGGGAGCCCTAGAGAAAAAGTGCCACTGATACAGAAAGAAGGGCCGAGAAGACCTGACCCAGGGACAGCACGGGGGACACAGGACAGATAGGGTGGGGCTCGGGTGACTGCTAGGGGGGCAACTCGGGGGCTGCAGCCACAGGGTAGGAAGTGCTCGAGCTGGCAGAGGGAAAGCACTGAAGGCTCAGCACAGAGGGCACCAGCAGTGCTCAGACCCACGGAGAGGACAGCATGGCTCCGCCAGAGTCTCCAACAGAACCCAGCAGCGCTGGGGTCAATCATTAATCCTTAAAAATCTAACATAGCCACCTTCTGGTCAAACAACTTAGACCCCCTCCTCCTAAATGTAAGCACTAGGCTATTTTGCGGGCTTCCGTCCTTACATGATTGTAACGTTTTGTTAAGCAAGGAACATATATTTAATAAAATGTCGTTATAATTGGGGAGGAGGAGGGCACGAGGACTTGAAGAAGAGTGAACCTGTAACAGAACTAAATTCCAAGTCTCTCCTTGGGCATCCACATGTCTCACTGTAAATAACTAAGAGGTTTTCACATACCGGGAACGTGGAGGGAAGGAACAGGGATTTGTGACGAGGTGGGAAGTAGACTCAGGTCCAGGCAGCGTGCAGCAGTAGGCAGCCCAAATTTTCTTTTTACTCTTTTAGTGTAGTTTGTTCATTTTCTGACTCGTTTTGAGACAGGGTCTCACTATGTAATCCAGGTTGGCCTTCAACTCACAGCCACCCTCCTGCCTCAGCCTCCCAAAAGCTGGGATTACAGGCGTGTACACTATGTCTAGGTTGTTTTTCTTTAAATTATGACAGTTAAATTACTGTGAAGAACCTGAGTCTTAAAAGTGGTAAGGAGGAGAGGGGGAGAAAGAACAGGAGCCAGAAGAGAAGAAAAAATGTAGGAGGAAGAAGAGAAAGAGGGAAGGAAAACAATGGGAAATAAAACGAAGAAAGTCTGTGGCAGGTGTCATAAGCAAACTGGAAACTTTAAGGAGAAACCACAGGTGAGTTCGAGGCTAATGTGACCTTCTAGTTGAGGAAGTATTTTGTGCACTGTGTGGAGGAGGAATGTATGGCTGAGAGCAATGCCATTCAAACCAGACAACAGTGAAAGGCCACCCTCCAAGCAGATTCCTATCGAGGCTGTTTCCCCACATGAAAACGTTAAATTGCACAACACCACCGGCTAACAAAAGCAGCATTCCCAAACCCACACGGTTTTTCCTTTCATTCCTTCGTATCTGACAAGAATGCCATTTGCTTGTCTTTAAATTTTTAATTTAGGTAAGTGGTGGTTTATTCTATCCTCTGGCTTATTATTTAAAAGGAATTTCAGCCCAGGTCCACTGTTGGTATAAAATAATACATCACACTCAGACATTTAAAGAAAATAGGTGTAAGTGCCATAGTTCTCTGCTACTATTCCTATCATTAGACAAAATGTTTAACATAAGCAATCTGAGGCAGTATTGTAAAAATACATTGAAGATAGATGAACACCAGGCTGATGCAAAAACGGACTAAAGGGAAGGTCTGATCAGGCTTACGTGTTCAGGGACCTCTGGGTGCAGGGCAATTCACATGTGCAGTCTTCAGTGGCAGGGGTGAGAAGCCACTGCTCCCAGAGACCATTCTCCCACTCTACCGTGCCTCGAGTGTCTCATTATGGCTTCAGTGTATTTTCCTTTTGCTTCTCCCCAGTCAGCCCCAAAAGGAATGTGAGCCTAGGTCTTCCTCTTCCTGGCTGTATGTCCCATTTCATCTGCCCCTTGACACCCCTGCCCACCTGCAGACCTCAAGAACCACCATGACAGAAGCACTCAGAAGGCAGAGGAGTCAAAGCCTGCTTGCTGGAAGCAGATGCTTAGTAAGTGCTTGTGAGACAAACTCCTGTTTCATTCAGCAAAGAGTAGAAGGGACTCCATGCACTGTGGGTGATCACACATGGAAGAGGCAGATCATTTTATTTATATTTAGTAAGATAGCTTTATTACAAAAAATCAGGGAAGTCATCATCCAACATGAGAAATTCTGATATTCCAAACACATCCTTATGTATTCTCCCTTGTGTACTGTGATATTCCTTTACAGTGAAGATTAAAAAGATAAGCACATGGGCCACAATATGCCTGTTTAAGAACAGCTGCTATTATAGAACAGGCAAGAAGACTGTAGTACTTCCTGGTTTGTGTGTGTGCAAGGGCATGGAAGTGTAGCAAGTGACAGGACTTGCCCAGGAGCACAGTTTGGATATGATCTCTCCCCAAAGGTGACACGCTGGGAGCTTATAAGGGATGGACTCTAGTGAGAGGTCTTTTGGTCTTTGGGGTCACTGCCCAGGAAGAGAATACTGGTGTCCTGCAGTGAGTTCTTGCAAAAGTGATTGTATAAAAGTCCAAGTCTGGCCCTACTCGGCTTTCTCTGGCCTCTTGTTTTGCAATGCCATCCTTGCTCCTGCATATCTGATATGGAATCCACACTGGAGCCTGACCATGCTGCTTGGACTTGCCTCCAAAACAGTGCATTCACCTGCCTCAGATTATTTCATGACAACAACAAAACTGAATCAGAACCACACACCCAGTGTCACATAGGTAGTGCTGGCAAAACTGGATCTGAACCCAGGGCTGTCTGCTCACTGTCCCAGCTCAGGACTGACATAAACACGACAGTAAATACCAACAGATACATCTCAACATTTTCTGGCTTTTAGAGGCCTCCTGAATTCTTTGAGTGTTAGTCTTGGCTCTCCATCTGCAAAGCCAGCAGTGGCAGGCTTGAGTCCGTCCCACAGTCACTCCAGCTCCGTCGGCTCTTCCACATCTCCTCCTTGACTCTGTCATCTTCTTTTCTTTGGAAGGACCTCTGATGACCACATCACTGCAGACAGTCTATCAACTTCTCCCCTTCTCAGTTCAATCACGATTTGAAATCCCTCTTTGCCACGTGAAATAAAGATATTAAAAGGTTCAGCGGTTAGGAAATAAACATCTTTTTAAGGGGAGCTATTATTTTGATCATAATAACATGGTCTCCCACCCATCCATAAAATGAAACATACATATACAAGAATCTGCATCACTCTCCAGAAAATTATGTTGAGTGGAAAAAGAAACTCCAAAAGATGGCATTCGGTGTCATCCCCTTCGAATGATACTGTGGAATGGACAAAATTACAGATACAAAATATAGATTTGGGATCTGTTACGCTTTGTATCTGTTACATTTTGGCATCAGTTAAGTAGGGACAAACAGGCAATCTGAGGATATCTGTGCAGTGGGAATGATACATAACTTTCCCGCATCAGTGTCAATATCCTGGTTGTGATACTTACAAGATCTTACTTTAGAGAAAAAGTGGGCAAAGCTATAGGCATCTCTCAGAATTATTTCTTGCCATCACATAATGACCCATAATTATACATGAGCAAAAAATTGAACTGAAACATCCATCTCAAGAATTTTGAGAAAACCATAAGATTGTGTGGTGCTTTGCATGCTTTCTTAATCATCACCTAAATCCCACAAAAAGTCACTGCTGAGTTTTTCCTTCAGAGACCTGCAGGTGATTCAACAGCATGACCGAAACCCAGTTTGTCTAGCATGCCTGTTCCATGCCTAGCACTGACTCCATCGCTGTGCTACTGAAGAGAGGTTCAGAGGAATGGACTGAAGCACAGGTTGAGAAACCCAGGTCGCTCAACTGCACTCTGTCAGTAACAAACTCTGTGTAATATTAACTGTAAAATGAGCAGGTGATTCACAAAATGTGCCCTCCTGAGCAAACAGGAATTATGTGGGAAATAGCATGGTTAGTGATAAATTATTTTGGCTAGGATCAGCCTACCGAAGGGCTTGCTACTAACGTGGCTGTGAGTGACTCTGAGAAGAATCGCAATCTGAATTGTATTTCCAAAGTTAGTTGACAAAGGAACCCAGCCACACTCTATCTACATTTTTAATAGAAGCATTCTGGTGACTATTGTCTGTGAACTATTTTTTTTGCAAATATTAAACAAGATAAAATGAAGGCATATTAGTACTGTTTTGCAGTGTGCATACACATTTAAATTTTTAACTTTTAAAGTAATATTGGTGGTTACAAAAACATTTATACAGCACACAAACACAGTAACAGTCAAAATGTAGATATGTATTTCCTATTCCCACTCACCAGACGAAAACTGGTTTTAACAGTTTAGCACAGTATGTTATATCTTTTCTCTGGATTTAAAAATACATCACCTTTACAATTGGAACAAAAAGAATAAATGCCATAAAAAGTAAAGAAAGTCAGTCTCTCCTAAGCCCACGAGAGACATCAAATATGGTTGTATCAGATATGCGTCCTTCAGGAAGGAGTAGTTACTGAGCTCCTGACTCTCAGGCTACTCCTGGGGGAAAGGCCTGAGTACACTCCTTTACACATGACAAGTCTGAAAACTCAGAGATTCATGGACTTGCCCAAGACCGCACATCAGTGATAAACGACCGCTGAGGATAGACCTTAGAGTCTTATGCCAACCCTATCAGGTACGTACTGCTTCTATTCTTTTCAAAGAAGACTAAAGCCAAATCGTTCTTTACTCCATTGAACTGGCTTGGACCCCAGTTGGCTTTATGGAAATCAGTATGGAAGTCACCACAAACCTAAAGAGAGAGGCACCAGCTGATTCAGCCACACCAGTCCCATTATATCCCCTAGAGAATGAGAGTCTATGTCACCAGATACTGGAGAGTTACACATATTGAAATCATTGGTGTCAGAACAAATAAAAAGAGACGTTGAAAACACTACTAGCCCATGAAATTCCTCTGTATTCATAATTCCTAAGAAGTCAGGCAAATGGAGATTGCACAGGATATTCATGCAGGTAACACATGTTTGCTTCCAACAAGCGCCTTTGCAGACACAGTACAGCAAACAGTAAACTCATGAGACTCGTGGAGAGGTTCTTTCTTGGCCTGCAGCTCCAGAATTTTTAGAGACTGCCACAGCATGCCCAAGATGGTGGCACAATTGTCTTCAGAGGTGGCAGCAACAGAGGTAGTGACAGTGTGAGACCTGTGCCAGAGGGAATAAGACAGCTGCAGTGGGCCAGTGACAAAGCTGAGTAACAGAGAAGCAGCTTCCATTCCCTATGTCCTTCAGCTGGACTCAGCATGGTGGTGCACAGCTGCAGTCCCAGCTACAGGAGAGGCTGAGATGGGAGAAATGCTTACATACTGAGATCCTTTACACTGGGATTTCTGGAGTCAACATTAGCCCAAACTATGTTAAGTCTTACAGAGAGGGTCCCACAAATGCTGTTAGAAGAACACAAGCATCCAAACAGGTGACAGGAGGTGCAGAGATGACAGAGCCAGAGGCTGGTGAAGGAAGAGGGCACAGAAATGACAAAACTCTTAAAAGACCAAACAAAATACAAATATAGTGCGTCACCAAACAGATTGATCATAAATAAAAGGTTTTCATTCCTTCTTATTTTTATTATAAGAGATATCTGCTAACTGACCTACAGTTCTGACTAGTCTATTTATAATTACAAAGTAAAAATTGTAAAAATAATTATTACAATTCAAATTGGCCAAATATATTTGAGTGCATTTTGATTTTAAATAAATTGTCTTAAGTGTATTTGTTAATCTATCTGTCTAATCTGTAAGCAGCTGATGTATTTCAGCTCAAAAATTTTTCTTCTTTTTGCATTTTTGGATTTTTGAAACATTTATCTGTAATTTCAGTTGCGTATAGATGAACATCATCAAAATTAAAGTCATGCTTCCACCCAAGTGTCTGAGCCAAAATGATGTCAAAACTGGTTTTAAGAATGTAATACACATTGTTTCTGTGTACAGTGACTTGAGAATTTTTCAGTGGTCAAAACAATTTGTTAATTGATATGATTTGGTTCCCGTAAGTCATCAAAAAATTGTTAAGAGAGTTAAATAGAGATTCCTTAGGTTGGGGGAGCTGGTGGGCAGGACTGGCCTTGCTGAGTAAAGGAGCAGCTGCCTGGAAAAACTTATTCCAGCCTTTGTTCATGAAGGGGATACCTGCAGTTCCCACATCCTTGGGAGACACACACCAATAAACTTGTTAAATATATTATTGTGATCTGTTTACATTGGTCATCAGCAAAAGGTTAAATTTTCTATTAATAAAACTATGGTTTTCTCATTAAAAGATGCTCTTGGTACAAAACTAAATTAAGAAACAAAAGTTTTCATATGGCAATGATAATTCATTACTAATTTCAAAGTATATTAAATGTATTCATGCCTTCCAGATATACAGATCTTCTTAAATTTAAAACTGGGATTATTTGTAGTGATAAGTGTTTTCTTTTAGGTTCTTTTAGGTTAAGCCTTTCTCTTGTGCCCCTCTTACTTATAGTAAGAGGTATGTGTCACACCAATGTGAGATTACCTGTTGAAAAATAATGTTTTAAAAACAGGCTTCTGTGATGCTTTTGTTATACAGGTATTACTATACTTAGAGATGCATAGGCATTAAACAGCCTAGACAATGTCACAGATTTCTTCAATGACATCCTGTTAAAGGACAACAAATTAGGGATTCACCTAGGACAAGTTGGTAAGGAACACCAGCCTTTTGGCTACACTTCATACTTTACAATGCTTGATATTGAGATAAAATCATAATAAGTAAGCTTACCCCAATACAATACTAATCTCACTGATGTTCTTTTCTCAATGTTCAACAACTGAGATTGAACTGAAGTTCAGCAACAGAGCTGGAGAGGTAACTGAGTTAACAGGACAGCCAATGTTGTGGCCCTGGGCCCACAGGATCAGTGAGGATGCAAAACATGAGGGAAACTTCTCTGTGATATTCTGCAATGCTGGTGAGTCACCCAACTTCCTCACCAAGGAAATTTCTGGCCCCACAGGATAAGAACACAGCAAACAGTTGCCACAGGAGGGTCACTAGAGGTAAAAGTCTCCCGTGCTTTCATAGAAAGCAACTTGTCAACCAAAGGCCATGACCCATCCTGATGGCTGATGCTGACAGAACTGAGAGCT
This sequence comes from Hydrochoerus hydrochaeris, assembly GCA_004027455.1. Taxonomy (NCBI): domain Eukaryota; kingdom Metazoa; phylum Chordata; class Mammalia; order Rodentia; family Hydrochaeridae; genus Hydrochoerus; species Hydrochoerus hydrochaeris. The sequence goes on along the minus strand of PVLA01006193.1, from coordinate 1,227 downwards.
CCACACAAGGAAATCCTGAGGACACATAACTGACCTCGATAAATAGCAAGAGATTAATTTTAATTAATATGGGTCTCAGCTTAAGTTGGTCTTGAATGTCCAGGGGAAAAGTATAACTTAAAAATATATAAAACAATATCATAATAATAAACTAGATATAGGAAGGGGCTCCAATTGCTAATTCCTTCCGGCAGTTCACAGCTACACCAGTAACTGACAGTAACAGTATACTGGTAAGCATTATAAACAATAAATTACAATAAAATCTGTAGAAGTTCGTAACTGCTAAACTACAACATGATTTCTATCTGAGGCCCAAGATCTCAGCTCTCTGGAGAAGGCTCAGGACTGAGGTCTCCCCTTCCACCGAGCCCTCTCAGTCTGAAGCAATTAAGGTGGCATCTACACCTGCTCTCCCCTAACCACAGCCAGGGATAGCTGTTCACAGAAAAAAATATTACAGGCAGCTAAGGCAGTTATAGACAGAGGGCTGTGTTATTATACTCCAACACAAAACACAATTAGAGCCAAAGACACATTCACTAAAAGCCAAGTTTTAAAAACAGAAACAGTCCCTGCCTCCCAAAACTTAGCAGAAGCCTGTATCAGGGGTAGGCTGCCCAGAATCTCCACTGAGGGCCCGCCCTGACTCCAGGAACTTAGGAGAAGCCTGCATCAGGGGTAGGCTGCCCAGAACCTCCCCAATGGGCCTGTGCTGCCTCTGGGAACATAGCAGAAGCCCGAGTTAGGGGCAGGCTGCCCAGAATCTTCACCATGGGCTCTGCCATGCCACCAGGAACTTAGTGGAAGCCTGCATCAGGGGTAGGCTGCCCTGAAGCTCCAGTGAGGGCCCACCCTGCCACCTGAAACTCAGCCCAAGCCCTCCTCAGGGGTAGGCAACCTAGAACCTCCCCTGTGGGCATGCCCTGCCACTGGGAACATCGAGGAGGCCAGTCCAAGACTGAAAACTGCCCTGGACTGCTACAGATGGGCCCGCCCTCCCACCTGGAACATCACAAGATCTCAGCGGTATCTAGTTAGTGTGAGAAAATTTGAAATTTTGCTCCCAGGTGGTGAACTTTGGACTACACCGGATTGACTGTATCAATGTGGTGAGTATACCCCTAAAATAGAGATGTACAGGCGATTAAGAGGGCCAGTAGTAAAAACCCCCTCCAACCAAATGTAAGACTTTGGTGTGTCTGAAAAGAGTGTGTGTGATCCCCT